>LMYD01000122.1:0-55107 GCA_001630595.1 Pseudogymnoascus sp. BL308 | reverse complement strand
GCGTGGCCGATGTGTACCCGTCAGCGCCACAGATACTGTTGCTGCACCACAGCTGTGTGCACCGCCGCAGCGCCGCAGCGCACACTAACACACTAACACACTAACGTACAGCTACCACGAACGCGCAGGTGTATGCATAAACACGCACGAACCGACGGCGGCACTACCGCGTTCACGACGCACGCACTACGGCGCATAATGCAAGTGCCACGCGAGAAGCGGTGGTGATCAGACTTTTAAGATGCTTGTTGCGCTGAAGATTGGGTGGGGGGGAGGGGGGGCGTGGTTATTTGCATTACCGCCGGGGGGGGTTCAGCTGGGATTTTTGTTTGATGGGATTTGCTTGGCGGTCTCGGGGCTGGAGGGGTGATGATACCCCTTTTTGGGTGTAGGGTGAATCACCCACAAAACATTCACATATCATGGTATAGGGCTTGTTTAATTTGATTTACTTGAAGATTTGAATTATTTGCAAACTCATCTAACGAATAGTATAGTACAATACAATACATACACACATCTAATACATTATAATCAGACATNCTCCCCCTCCGCATCCCCATGCAAATCCTGACTCCCCCCCCTAGCCACCATCTCCGCCTTACTCGGCCGAAACGGCCACCTCATAAACTCCTCAAACATCTCCCTCAACATCTCCTCCGTAAGACTCCTCACCGTCAACATCTCCAAATCCACCACCCCCCCCTTCCCCACATCCCTCAACGCCGGACACCTCGGCAAAATCCACTCCTCCGCCCCCGGCGCCAGCGCCCTCAGCCCAGCAACAACACTCTGCTTCGGCATAATGAAAAGCGACGCGATCATAAACTCAAAGTAATCGTAGCACCCCAGCCCCTCCGCCCTCAGACTCGGCCAGATGCTCCTCGGCTGGAAATCCAACAGCGCCATGGGTTGCGCAGGCAGGAATTCAGAGGCCTTGACGATCAGCGGCTCCATCGCGCGACGGTCCCACACAAGTAGCGCCGGCTCGGCGCGGTACCCCCGGCGCTCTTCGAGACGCTGGATCACGGCCGTCACTGTAGTGCGCGCCCCTGACTCTAGGGAGCGGCGCCACTCCCGCATCCCCTCTTCCACGCGCGCCATGCCCTCTTCGCGGTCCGGAGCGTCTGAGGCGCGGAGGGCTGCCCACTCATTCTCGAGCGCTTCGTAGCTATCTAGACGCGTCCCGATCATGTCATCTACTACCCCTGAGGCTTTAAGGCGCCACCGTAGAGCTTGCATTCGTCTGAACTCCTCGGTGCGGCGCCGTGTGCTGTCGAGCGAGGCCTCGGGCGTCGCGATGTGGTGGGGTTCTACCTCGTCGAAGAACTCGGGGAACTCACCGATTGCGTACCGCGTCTCGAGTGTAGCGAGCTCGTCCTCGTAAGGCCGGCGGACGCCAATCGTTGGCGCGGCACTAGGCTGCGAGGTCCGCGCTTCGCGCTCTAGAATCCCCTCGCGATGAGGTGGCGTGGGGGTGCTAGCGCCGGCCATAGCGACGCGCTGGCCGGAGAGGAGGTCTATTGCCTGTTCGCGCCGGTAGTTTTCGCTCTCCAGGTCACCCCCGGCGACCTCATGGATGTATTCGCACGAGATCTCGGCTTCGATGCTGGATTTGCGGCGGTTGATGACGAGGCGCGGGAGGACGATGCGTTTCTCGAGGTCGTGCATCCAGATTAGCATGCGCACCTGCCCGTAGCCTTGGAAGACGGAGTGGGCGCGTGTGGCGGTGAGGAGTTGGTGCACGACGAGGGTCGTGATGGAGGGAAAGCCGATGTAGGGGCGGCGGGGCCAGTAGCCTAGGTTGGCGGTTACGAGGAGGGTGTTGTTGGGCTTTTCGAGCTCGGGGGACCCGTGGGGGTGGAGCGTTTGGTGGGGGAGGTGGCCGTCGGTTTCGATCTTGTTGAGGTTGTTCCAGATTATGCCGGACATGGGGAGGAACTTGTAGGTTGAGCCCTCTTGCTTCAGGAGGGGGTCGAGGTAGGGGAGATATGTCGAGGAGTCGGGCTCCATGAGGATGTGGGTGCGGGGCTTGACGATGTCGTGCAGTTTGGAGGACCACAGGCCAACGCCGGGGTTGATGTCAATTATATCACATCCTTTATGCTTCTCAAGGCTCGGAGCTAGTCGTTGTAGAATATCATCTGGTTGAGGTTAGCTACAGAGCTCAGGTGGTTCACTGCAACGTCCATACCACATAGTTCCCCCCCAACAATGTTCTGACGGGCTTTATCGCCTCGCTTGCCAAAGGCAATACGTGAGAAGCTTTTGGGGCCGACATTTTTCCGTTTGTTTGCTCCTACGCGAATCTTGTTAGCACCGTCTTCCACTTTCTACCCACGTAGTCTCCAGCTTTGCGTCCCTTACCTGCATCTGTCTCTGCTTGCCCCTCTGGGAGCCGGGCCCGCGCTCCGTGCAATACATCTTCAAATGCTTTCTTCAGAAGCGGCCCCTTGAGAACCCCTGCATCACTCCTTTTCTTTCTTGGTTTTGTTGACGGGGTCCTAGGTTTCGGGGGGCTCGCGTTTATCTTAACACTCCTCGATGTTCCTGAATCACTCCTCGGTTTGCGCGGTTTCTTGGCCGTTTTTGGGCTATCAGAAATGGACCCATCAGCCTTCAGCTGTTTCTGCCTAGGCTTGGTGCCGCCTGTCGCATTTGTTGCTATAACCGGACCTCCATCGCTGTATGCTCGAATATATCCTGTAGCTGGCCGGCAGCACAGAAAAGCGGAGACTGCGATGGGACGTAATCGAATTCGTCTTCTATTTGCGAGACGAACAGCCAACATCAATTCCGATTGCACTGTTTGCGAATTCGAGTGGTTCCGGCGTCTGGGATATGATGCTATTGAAAAAGTATCGGAACTGACGTTGGTCTGTCGAACAATCAAAAAGGATGCAGGGACCGCCTTAATTCTGCCTTCGATATATGACAAATCGACTCACCGCCCTAGCCTCGTCGGCCTGTCGACCAACAAGGTACAACAACAACCGCCTATACATGGAACCTGCGTCATCTGAAATCGCATCGTTTGCCTCAGCAAACTTCGGAGCTCCCAGGCACCAGCCAAACTTCCCGATCTTTCTGGGACCTCCCGTGATGGTTAGGGAGTGTTGCCTCCCCTTTTAAATTATCAAACCTTCACAACCCCGCTGAACATTCTACAACCCCGCAGTACTTGTGATTATCACCACGAAAAAAGATGGCGAGCGCCTCGGGCGAGGCAGCGATGCCAATGAGCATTGCAGAAATTGCTGCGCGGGCTCAAGACTTTGAGTACAACCCTTATATCAGACTCAAAGTCTGGTTGAGAACTGCTGAGCTGTTGCTGCGAGAGGTTTGTCTCAACTTCACATTTGCATGCATCTAGTAGCTGACAGTTTGCGCCAGGCCCAGATTTACGAAGATGAAGGCAATATTCAACAGGCTTACATGCTCCTTATGCGATTCGTTACTTTGGTCGCGGACAAGCTCTCTGCCCACCCCGATACCAAAGATCCTGCCAATAGAAGGGCGCTTAAGTCGATGATCAGGTCTATTCCCGATGCAGTAGATCGACTCGAAATACTGAAACCGAGAATCGTCGCTCGACATGAAGCTTGGCAATCCGAGAATGAAGGACGAATTAAACCTGCGGCAGATTTATGGGATGGCCAGGGGCCTGGATCGAAGGGGCGACCCTCAAAATACGCGGAAACGGACCCCGCGATTGCTGGAAGGGCGAAAACTCTCGATTCGTTTGAGAACAGTGGATTTGCTGTCAAACTTGCGCACAAAGAAATTCGGAGAAGAGATGATGCTCGGAGAACGACTCAACAGGGTCATGACAGAGATCAAATGGGGTATGAAGGTGGTGACGATAGCGTCGATCTACAGCGCCGTATGGAAGATACGAGGAGGAGGATGGATTCTAGAGACACGGAAACAACACGAAAGAAGCTCACGAAGCTGCACCCATCAGCGAGTGAACCAGGTTCGATGGCACCGCGTAGCAGCGAATACAGATACCCCTTGATTTCAAAGTCAAAGCCGTTCAAGTACGAAGAAAAGCCTGCGGAGATCGAGAGGAATTTCGGCAGAGAATCGGCCCCTCCAGTCCCTTCAAAGCAGGTCATAAGAAGCACGATCTCATATGAGTCTCCAGCTCCAACGCGTCCTGCGAAACTCCTCAAGGAGGAGCCACCAAGCTCTACACCATCCCCCGTCGACGACCCCTCCGCATACACATTCAAGCCGTCCGCGTACCTGGAGAACGGCGCACCCCTCCGCACCCTATTCCTTCCAAACATGCTCCGCGAGTCATTCCTGTCCATCGCCCGCCCCAACACTCAGGCGAATCTCGAGACATGTGGCATTCTGTGCGGGACCCTCATCTCCAACGCACTCTTCATTTCACGCTTGGTGATCCCTGAGCAAGAGAGCACCTCGGATACTTGCGAAACTACGAACGAAGGAGCGCTGTTCGACTACTGCGACAAGGAGGATCTGATGGTCTTGGGCTGGATCCATACCCACCCGTCCCAGACGTGCTTCATGAGCAGCAGGGATTTGCACACTCATTGCGGATATCAGGTGATGATGCCAGAGAGTATCGCCATTGTGTGTGCGCCGAGCAAGAGTCCATCGTGAGTCCCCCTCCCCGTACTTTCTTTAGCCAGTGCCAGTCTTCACATGACAAAACTGTTGCGATATTCAAAGCTAACATTTACACAGTTGGGGCGTTTTCCGCATGACCGATCCCCCAGGCATGAAGTCGGTTCTGAACTGCAGACAAACCGGGCTGTTCCACCCACACCCGGAGCCTAATATCTACACCGATGCGATGAGGCCAGGGCATGTCTTCGAGACACCAGGGCTGGAATTCAAGGTCGTGGATTTGAGACCGTGACAGAGATAGGGGAAGAGTTGACTAAGGCATGGCATGGAATGGCTGGAGCATAGCAGAGCGTTGGCGTCATGGGCGATGAGGAATGGGCTAGATACGGCGTTAAAGCTGCCAACTGGCAACCAGATTGCACTTCTTTTGCTTCATGGAGACATTGGTAGATATTTCGATATCCCAAAAGTTGAATCAAAAGTCGAATACATCCTATGATACAGTTGTTTCCCGTATTCTCCCCGTTACCACGTCACCCCCACTAATTTATGTATATCTTCAACCACAACCATTCCCACTATAACAGACTGTATCCCATCCTCCCTTCTAGTCGCGCCGCTCATAGATCGCTACCCCATCACATTCAATTCTACCCGAGCACCCGCAAGTATAATCTATAAGTCGCTATCACAATCAACACCCACATCAGCACCTTCACCCAAGGGTTCTCGAGCCACGACTTTGATGCAATCTCATCCAGCGCATCCTTTGGCGTCGTATGCGCGGCCGATTTCTCAGACCGATGCCCCGTAAGTCCGTGCTCGTTCTTGTGGTTTTTGTAGTCGAGGTATGTCTTGTGACCCGACGTCTCGTAGGCGGGGAAGTCGAGGGGGGGGTCGTTGGGGTCGAACTTGAAGTTGGGGGTTTCGGTCGTCGGGGTAGTCATATTCGATTTTCGAGAGGAATTGGTTTATGTTGGTGAGGAATTGCAGGTCTGGGAGTTGTGGAAATAATGAGGAAGTAGGTCGTTTGAAGTGTGGTGTTTGGGTGCGATATTCATGACGTTGAGATGACGATTTATCATATGACGATGGCAGCCTTCGAGACATTTATCAACAAACCTGAAAGTAATAACCCTCTCGGTATGTATCACTCTCGTACTAATAGAGCTCGCTAGCCAATGTTAATGGCATAAAACTTGATTTGAGGCCGATTGATGGTGGTATCGGGACTGGTTGGTGGCACTCGTGATGATTGAAGCAGACGAAGCTAGAGTAACCACAAAACCCACGGCACATAACTTGGAAAGCGTACCATAGATAATGTATTTCAATCTATTGATTAAGGTTGAAAGAGGTCACTAGGGAGCTGCTAAATAGCTCAACCAAGCCGCCTCGTTTGGGGGTGTCGTGCTTATGACTGATCCCCTTTTGTGTTTTTCGTCCGCCGGCGGACAGCTTCATTATCTTTCTCTTTAAGTAGTGTGGTTTCCTTTCCGTCTTCCGCCTGGCTTCTACTATTATCGCTCGGGTTGGCAACCCAGGTATCCACCAGTTCTCTAACCTCCTTCACTGCCTTCTCCTCCTTGACTGATTCTTTAACCTTCCGAATGTATCCAAAGTATACTCCAACTTCCGCTACTGCCACCACCAGACTCCCTGTAAAAGAGAGTGCCAATCGAGCGGGTGTGCTCCACCACTTCGAGACCATCCACAAAGCCGCAGAGCATGCCACGATTGAGATGACAACGTTGAGGATAAGGGTGAGCTGGCGATTGACATCGTCATAGGTTATTTCATCGTCGGGTGAAACTTCGATATATGCTTCTGTCGATGTGAAGGCAAAGGCCGGTGATGTCGCTGGTAGGTTCCTGGAGTATGTTTCCGACGCCGGGGCTGCCTTTGTCAATCGGACATATTCGCGCTCTTCAGCGTCGCGCCTGAGACGGGCCATGAGAGCCTTGTATTCGGGGGTTTGCGTGGGTTTACGAGGCGGAGGTGGTATATAGACATGAGACCCGCGGAGTAGAGCGTCGAGGTGGCATGGCGTAGCATTGATAGACTTGAGCTGTCGGGAGAGAGTGACGATTTGGAGGTGGCTTATAGGATTGCCTGGCTGTGGATCTCGCAAGGAAGGCTCGCTGGTCGAACTTGGCTGAGATGTAATTTGAGGCTCAGATATATGTGCTGTTTGTATGTCCTCTCCTTTCTTAAAATCTTGAATCTCGTTTTCGATTGCGCCTGGTTCGTTGGAGCCTGGGGCCAAGGCTGCATTTTCGTGAATGCCCTCAGACGTAACTACACCCGTGGTCAATGGAGGTGTCTCAATAATTCGAAGACCCTGCACGATGACGGGGGTCATTGTCAGTAGCACCATGTCGACCGACTTATAACTTGGAAGCCAAAATAAAGTGGCCAAGGTCCATCGGTGTTCCTGGATAATTCGAGTGGACAACTCTGGTCTGCAAGGCTGAGGAATGCGCGACGGAGGAATAGTTTATCCGTGTCTTATCGTCGGGATGGGTCGGCCCAAAACATTTGTGATGTTCGAAATCAAGCTTCTGCCAAACAACTTTCGACGCAATCGAACCCGCAACACCTCGCAGCGCGCTCTCTGTTGTCGACTGGGGAGGCATTTAGACGGGGCTGCAGGATTTGCCCATATATCCTGCTTAGCAGACCAGGGAGGCTATGAAAATCCGGCCGCCCAGAGCTTCATTGCTCTTTTCTCGTCTGGGAGCAGCAACACCCACGCAACCTCGACGAGTCTGCCTAGAATGTCTTTCAACCAGCCGGGCGCAATTGTCGCCTTCTAATTCGAGATTATTTCACCTGTCAAGCCGACAACATGCGGCGTCATGGGCTCAGGCAGCTAAATTGGCTGCCAATGTCATTTCCAATGCGACATCACAACAAGGCAGGGTGGATCGCCAGATCAGTATTGATCCCCTGAGGATAGTAGCAAAAGAGATGAAATTCTTGAGCGGGAATATCAGACAGCTATTAGGTTCCGGTCATCCTAGTCTGGACAAAGTTGCGAAATACTACACCCAGGCAGAGGGGAAGCATTTCAGGCCACTCCTTGTCCTATTAATGTCGCGCGCCACGGCATTGACACCAAAATGCTCGACATATGATCCCTCAAAGCCCTCCGCCAATATAAACAGCGGCCTTTCGCGCCCAGATATCCTTTTAGATCACAATCCCACAAGCCCTGGAACAAACCCCCTTACGGATCCGGCATATGCGTATTCGCCAACCGAAAGCGACATTCTGCCTTCCCAACGGCGCCTCGCCGAAATTACTGAGCTTATTCACACGGCTTCTCTCCTCCACGACGACGTCATTGACCACTCTGACTCGAGACGGGGATCGCCATCTGCCAACCTCGAATTCGGCAACAAAATGGCCGTGCTAGCGGGAGACTTCCTCCTGGGCCGCGCCTCCATTGCTCTTGCTCGTTTACGAGATGCAGAGGTTGTTGAGCTGCTCGCTACTGTCATTGCAAACCTTGTTGAGGGAGAATTCATGCAATTGAAGAACACGTCCCGGGACGAGAAGAACCCCCAATGGACGGAAGAGGCGCTCACGTATTATTTACAAAAGACATACCTCAAAACGGCGAGTTTGATCAGCAAAAGTTGTCGTGCGGCAGCACTTCTAGGAGGAAGTGATAATGTGACAGTCGAAGCTGCATATAGCTATGGAAAGAACCTGGGACTGGCGTTCCAGCTTGTGGACGATATGTTGGATTATACTATTACTGAGAAGGAACTTGGGAAGCCAGCCGGGGCTGATTTGGAACTGGGTTTGGCCACGGCGCCTCTCCTATTTGCCTGGAAGAACCACCCAGAGCTTGGTGCGTTGGTTGGGAGGAAGTTTGCTGAAGAGGGCGATGTCTCAAGGGTAGGTGACTCCTGATGAATCCCAGCAACACAATTCCTTTTGAACCATATCTAACATGAAATAGGCGAGATATATTGTCTCTCAAAGCGAGGGGATTGAGCAGACACGTGCCCTGGCCAGGGATTACGCGGATCAGGCTCTTGCGGCTATTGAGCCGTTCCCAGAGAGTGAAGCTAAAGATGGGCTGAGAGAGATGGTCGCCAAGACGATTAACAGGAGGAAGTAGGGTTGTTCGATAGCGTGTATACATATGAACTAGACGGAGCATGGTTGGTGGTCTGAAGTCTTGTATAGATCAATGTTAGATGTATTATATGACGGGTAAACAACGCATCCCACTTTTGCGTTGAAGGGTTAGAACTGTAAGGCTACATATATCAATACTACTTTATTGTACCACCATTAAAGATAAGTTGGCAGCTATTTTCTATATTTGTAATGCCTGTTCAGACAAATCTTCATCCTACTTTTGATCAGGGCCGCCCACGAAAATGTGGCTTGGGATATGCCATTGGGGACACAAGCAAATCAAGATGCCCAACTCTTCACCTCAATATATTCCCCCTTGCCCAAATGAATAGGTCGAATCACTATCATAAGTTCATGTACAGGTATGAGTAGACAGCTGAGAATACTAACCCCCAATGAGCTATTTCAAGCCAACTTTCAGTCAAGTTTGCAGTATCCGTTACTGTAAACTTCTGTGTGCATCGTGATCATCAACTTAATCGCCGAGACGATGGACTCAGGCAGCGATTCAATGGAGTCATCATTGGCTAAAAGGTAATCGTCCCTCCGCTTCGGCGAAACCACGCTAAGTTACTTAGCTTACCCTAGCGTCAAGCGAGGCGCTGATAATCTGCACCGCCACATTGTTGTCACGTGCTTTCGTGTTATGATTATCGCTTCACTCTTCACTCAACGCGCTTTTGTTCCTGCGCCACAACTTCAAAGCCGCACCACCACCATCAGTCGCGTTCCATGAATCTTTGTATTCATGACAAAAATCGCCGAGACGATGGACTCAGGCAGCGATTCAATGGAGTCATCATTGGCTAAAAGGTAAGCGTCACTTTCACAAATTCAGACTCTACCACCCACTTCTAACACTTTTCCAGATCCCGTATTGTCCGTAAATACGGAACATACGGAGACCGCATCAGGTTCCGCGTTCAGAAAGAGGCAGAGGAATCGCTTGCAAGGAGAGAAGCCAACACTGAAGCTCTCAAGCCATTGAAGGATCCTAATTACCGTCTACGGGCTCTACCTCTTGAACAAGGCAAGAAGTCAATTGCAGACTACTTCCCCAAACCACCAGCTTCAGCAAACCCCTCATCCTCTGACGCCAACCCCTCATCTGGCCAGCCCCAAGATCACACCCATTCCAACCCTTCCTCACCACCCGAGACTTCTCAAACCCGCACAAAGCTTCCAAGTCGGAAACGCCGCAGGTTAACTACAAGGCCTCAACCTATCAAACCAACAAAGCCTCAAACCATCAAGCGCACCAAGATGGCGACCTATGAAGACCACAATGGTATTCTATACACCAGCGACTCTTCTGCCTATGATTCCAGCTGGGAGGGTAGTCTCATTGGCGAATATACTACCGCCCAGGCCACTACGAGCACCAAGCCTGCCACCGAGGGTCGCAAACCTACCGGATTAGCTCGATCTAACAGTTTTACAAGCACTTCTGCCAAGGCTCCCGGGGACGCTGGAAGAGCTCGATCCAAGACCAAGGCAGGAGGTGAGGATATGGTTGGAGAATTTTCCGGCATGGTCCACGATTATCAAGACTATTTCAGCTCAGTCCTCTACACTCGGGCCTCTACCACTGCCCCCAATGGCGCTAGGATTCCTGGAACAGCCCAAAACAATCCAACAGCGGGTCGCGATGCTGAGAAGGCTTACCCAATCCCAGCCTACTCTGAGTCTTCTCGCAAGACTGAGGCCACCCCAGCCGAGACCAGCACTGGCGGGAACGCAGGTGGACAGAAGGAGAACACCAAGCCTGCGAAACTTGTTCAGACTCAGATCAACCTTGGCCAGAACCCCATCACCACTTGCAACGTCTGCAAGTTCACACTCAACCGCACCGTCGTTGAGGATGTCAAGGCCCACGACAAGTTTCACCAGGCGTTTGTTAACCTCGCTGAGAAGCTTGATACGGACGAGTTCTAAAGACCCAAAACAATCAGCGGATTCTTTGCCAAGGCAATTAATGTGCACATTTTCAGTGTCTAGGCTGGAGTGTTTTTACGATTTTCATTGATGCGGAGTAAGGTTTCGGGGTGACGGGCATATTCACGCGGTACGGGCATATTCATGGGATCCAGCATTCATGGGATCAGGCATATTCACGGCGTCGGTGCATTATACCCTACAATTGTGATTACTAGCTAGGTATATTGCCTCAATGAAATCCTAACTTATACATTCTTTGTTCCGTATGTGATTGTTGTGCCTTGTCGTTCCAGCCTTGAGCCTCGAAAGTGGCAATCCATGTTGCCGTTTCCGGTGCTTCAAAGGGTATAATCGTGCTTTGTACTCCATACATGGAGCATCTAATATTGGAAACACGGGCAGTGAATAAATTGCGTAATTATGTATAGTTTATATTATTTTGTCTGTTCTTCTTAAAACATAAAAATACAAGCTTTAAGGATGGAGATCCAGATCGTCGCACGTGGCGGGTTGCACCCCAGCGCCATTCCCCCACAAGGTACCAGAAACGTCAGCTTGGTCCAAGCGTCGTGGCAAGCCGCATCGGTGACGTCCCGACTGTCCCGACTGTCCCGCTCTCTAATGCAACACACATCGCAAACCTCCCCAATGGCGCCCATATGACCAGAAAGTAATTGATGTTACAGCAGTAGCAGGTTGGGCATTATGGCCGACTTCCAAAGCTCCTCGAACCCATTTCGGCGCAGGACGCCCGCCATCCAAACGAACACGGAGAATGGAGCGCATACAGAGGAAAGCACAGGGACTAGGCAGCTACCTATCGATCAACCCATGGCGCGGGGAGATGTTCCGATCAAAAATAACGACAAGCCGGTGAAGCATGTTAGGGTGCAGTCGCCGCCGCCGAGCAGCCCGGAGGACGCCGTGGATCATAAACCCCATACGCCACTGCCTCAGGGAGACGAAGGCCATGCGCTTGGCCACGACCCATTTGAGTCTATTGTATCCGACGAATCGTCAGATGATAACGATGAAGAAGTACCACCGGTGAATGCTGTCGGAAATGATGGAAGAGCGCCGATGAACCCGTTTAGCAAGACATTGGCTACGTTAGAACGGACGGAGGGCAAGAAATCGTCCAGTGGAGGTCCGCCGGCGGGGTCGGGAAAGGCAGCTATGGATGTGGAGTCTTTCAAACGTCTACTCATGACTGGCAGCAGTGGTGTCGCAGCTTCTGCATCTGTACCCGCGCCTCCCGCGCAACCGGCGCATGCAGGACCGACAGACGGGAGCAGCACAGAGGCGTCCTCAGTCTCACGGCACTCGATCTTCGAAAACATCCAAGAGAACCTGCCCGAGTCGCCCCGGACGTCTCACGAAGCCTCCGATGCAGATGACGACCGGCAGCGTATACCGACGACCCTCCAGCGCTCTGCCTCTGAGAGGAAAAAGCCGCCGCCACCGAGCTCACGACATGGGAAACTCATAAATGTGCAGCTAAGAGACGACGCGCGGCCTCATTCTCTCTATCTAACATCGACATCCGTCCCGTCACCATTATCAGCCACTATCCCAACATTAAACGCCGCGCAACGGTTGGCCACCGACATCAACAAACCCCTTCCCCCCGACCCCTCTCGGTCAAGCCACGACTCTGATCGTGAATCCGTCTTTGACCGTGAATCGGTCGGGAAAGCGCCGGAGCCGCCTTCTCCATCCAACTCAATACGACGTAAACCTGCACCAGCACCTCCCTCAGCACGCCGCCATGGCCATCCCGTCACCGACCCAAAAGCCCCGCACCTACCTTCCAAACGGCTCTCCCACATGGCCGACGACAGCCGCAATAGCTCAACACCAGATCTATCATCATTGCATCCCTCCACCAACCAACAAGCAAACTTTAAAGCCCCTCCGCCCCCGCCGCTCCGTCGCCCAGGCTCCATCAGAAACTCCATTATCTCCCCACCCCTAACAATATCCGACCTCGAAAACGCCCCATCGATACCCCGCGCTCCATCTACCCCCTCAAAACGCCTCTCCGCCGCGCCTCCTCCTCCCCCTCGGCCCCGCGGCGCAAGCGGGACAAGCGTCGACGCCCACCTCGCCGATCCCGCCGCGTCAACCACCGAACGCCCAGACATTCTCGCGGACCTCACCGCTCTTCAGAGGGAGATCGACGCCCTTCGGGGACGTGAGGCTTGAGCATCTCCAGCGCTTGGGATGCCGAAATGCGCTCGGAAGGGCGGAATCGCATCAGGCCCTTTATGATAGGGAGGAGACGCTTCAGGTCTTCGTCGGAGACGTTTTGCTCAAATTTTTGTTCAAGTTTTGATTGCGAATGTGGGCCGTTGTCGCCTGTTTTCGGTGATCTTGGCGTTAGCTGTTGTTCTCACTGGACACTTTGGAAGGGAGTATGGACATCTTCTATACTATAGTTTTAGATCAGAACAATGAAAAGGCGCTTACCTTGCTCGGGTTCCCGTCCAGCTTCCAAACGAATCTCCCTGTACTTCTGCTCCCATTCGGCAGGCAAATCCTCGACGAAATTAATCATCTGCTCTACCAGATCACTGTCACTAAAACATACATGAAATGGCATCGCTCCAAACACAAAGAAATACATCTGTATAACATGGGTCAGTTCTACCGCCGGATAAATATTCGGGGACATGAGTATATCCTCACCGCGAATCCCACGCGCCACAAATCGAGTCTATAATCAAATCGGTCCGTGAAGATCGCTTCCGGCACCCTCAACTCTCTAGGCTGGGAGATCCGCTCCGGCTCCGCGCCCTGCGTGAAGGTCTGACCAAAGTCGAGGAGGCGGATATTCTCTTCCTCCTCATCCATCCACGCATCCCAAGCTGCTGCCTTGACGAGCTGGTTAGGCAAGCCAGGCTGCAGAGGTGCACCGTCGATACGAGCTAGGGGCTCGGTTTCGGGTGAGCCGATTATTTCGAAGAGGCTTTCTTCAGAGACGCAGCGGGATAGGCTACTACTTGTAAATGCGATGTTTCTACTGCTTATGTCTGGTGCATGTCAGCTACATATGTGGAATGCTGGAATTGGGCCGCCGACGTACCGCCATGTGCCAGACCAGCCCCATGAATGAAGATAGTAGCTTGGAGAAGCTGTTGGGACATCCTTACGATTACTTCTGGCTCGAGTTTCTCGCCGGTTGCGTGGTAGTCTTCGACAACGAAGACGGCAGAAGGGCCGAGCAGTTCAAACGCTAGGCATTGATGGGTCCCGTTTGGACCGTCATGGGTGAATTCATCTAGTAACTGGACAATATAATGAGCGGCGAGGTCTTCCTGTGACGAACTTGATAGTGCATGCAAATTGCAACGCTCGCGTGACTTTTCTGTACTCTCAGCAGTCATGATTTTGAGGGCAACCCATCGGTTGTCCCTTTGTTTATTAGCAAAGCTTTCAAACTATTCTACTGGATGTAAAACCTTTTATCTCGTGCGAGCCAGACGGTTGAGTAACCGCCCCAGCCCAACTTGTGGAGAACTGTGTAGCGGCCATCATCGAATGTGTCTCCTAAAGTAACCGGGTGATATCCGCCCTGGCGATATCTAGTTAGCGCCTCCTGGGTATAGAGGAGATTGCTAGGGTGGTAGACAGATTCATCTTCCATCGCAAAATGAGATAAATAAATCGCGAGTAGTTATGTTCACAGAAATTTTGAGGGATGTTTTGCAGCGGAAGAATGATATCGCGGAGCTTCACAGATAAATCGTCGTGACCAAACCTTCGATTCTCACCAAACGTTCGATTCTCTCTAAAAGTTTGGTAACGAAGATTAGGGGTAAAAGACCGTGTACCATGTACAATACGATCAACTAAACAGGGGTAAGGTAAGAAGAGCGGAGGCGGGGGAGGTTAAGCTGCCGTATAGAAGTCTAAAGAGGGACAGTGGCAGCAGAGGATTGTTCTAAACTATTTACGCCAATAGAACCTATTTCTTTACCTTTACAGATGAGTGTCTAGCTTATTAATTGCCGCCCTGAGTGACTAGAGGTCTTTACTTCCGTTATAGTTTCCGTAATCACTGTTGTTTTGCACCGCCCCTCTTCGGCCCTTGGGTAGCACGAGTTGAGGCGGGAGAGGAAGGAGAAGGAAAGGGACTGATGGGCGTTTGTTACCATCTTAGGAATCAATAGGTAGCGAGTTTACCAACATCACCGCGATATGGGATCAATGGTAAATATAGCTACCTATAGCTTACGGAATATTCTAGTAAACTATACACAGTGGGCCTCGTGCATATCCGCGCAAGGCAGACAACGTCCCCATAGAAAAGCAA
The DNA here is from genome assembly GCA_001630595.1 of Pseudogymnoascus sp. BL308. Lineage (NCBI taxonomy): Eukaryota > Fungi > Ascomycota > Leotiomycetes > Thelebolales > Thelebolaceae > Pseudogymnoascus > Pseudogymnoascus sp. BL308. The sequence goes on along the minus strand of LMYD01000122.1, from coordinate 40,100 downwards.
TTTCAAGAGGAGGATTAAATTAAAAGATTCACACACGCCCATCTCTAGAGCTGTAACTGTCTATCCACCGACCCCAAATGCTGTACAATTGCTGTGAGGGCCCGCTAACGTCCTGGCAGGCAGTGATAAAGCTGTACCACGAGAATGCCTGGTTGGTGGCCCTAACTGCGGCCATGGCCAGCACAAACTTTATCTCTCTCTCGTCGAGTTCCGCAACTTGGACTAGTTAGTACAGCAAATTATTCGTTCTCTGCCTTGGGAAACATACGCTCATTGGACTGTGGGCTTGAATTCGCTTCATTTAAGCCAACACCACAATCTCACACGGCGATTTCCACCGATCTCAACTCTGCTCAGATATCCTTGAAAGGAGGCTCCTAGTCGTCCGCCAATTGAGGGTAGGTTGCCGTACAAGCAGCGCAGATTTGGGAGTGCACGAGGGTTGTGTAATAGGGTATGTGATTAAGTTGTATGTCAATACTACATTGACTAGGATGACGAAAAGTAATAAATAGAGGCCTTGTTTGCAATAATGTATGTATTTCTGAAGAGTAGCCACATCATCTGCATGGTGATCAGCGAGATAGCCTTTATTTGTTGATGTGGGTGCCATGACAATTGCAAAGTACAGCGATGAACACGGTGAAAAAATGAAAGAACCGCAGTGTTGCTGAAGTTTTAATTGTAATTTATCGAGAGCAGCAGGCTGCATTTATAGATCCTGTATGGTCATAGCGACTTGTATCCACTGCTAGAACAACCTGGAACCAGTAAGTAGAGTCGGTTATAACAGACCTATCTAGCCAGGGCCAAATGCAACCTAAACAGCCACGACTAGACCATTGCAGTGTTAGTTCCAACAGAGAATATCGAAGATTGATTAGTTTTACAGGGTTAGTTAAACGGCCAATCTGCAATGAGCAAAGCTTCGCCAAAGCTTGTCTCGCGATCTCCCGGGCCCCACCGTTCCATCCTGGTGACATTTCCTCGAGCGACTGCGCCGTGCTATATTGGGCTAAGACCCTAGACATAAATGCAAGGCAAATTCTCAAGATCCAATAAGCACGCAATCTACTGTGGGCCAAAATCCGAAAGTAGAGTTACTGTATGTTGTTGGGCAGACATGCAAGGCCACCTAGAAGGAGCAAGGGCAAATAACGCAACCCACAGTTCATGGGTTACTCTGACGGACTATACACAGTGGGCCTGGCGCAAACTTGTACTAGATAGACGACGTTGCCAAAGAGAAAGGCTATGTTAATGCATCATACTCGCCTTTGGCTCTATAGATGGGTATATTATCGTACAAGGCATCAGTTATCTAAGAATCATAAAGCACCAATCTCCTCTTCCGACTTTACACTACCTTCAGGTAACCCAACCGCCACAGCCGCCTCACCCACCCCTCTGGGTGCCCCAACTGCCTCAACTGCCTCTTCAGCTGCCCCAACCACCTCATCCGCCTTAACCGCCTCAACCACCTCAACCGCCTCAATCGACTCGACAACACCGAACGCCCTCTTTAGATCTGCATTATAATTTTCCTTATCCTTCAGCTTCTTCTCCACCACGTCCTTAACATCCACCCCCCAATACCACCAGAATACCTCATCAAAAATCCTCTTTTCGCAATGCTCCCTGTTAAATAGCGGCTGGACATGCGAATTAAATATAGTGTACATGCCCTTTGGGACCGTAGCCGCGTGGAAATACCAGAAGCTTCCCGACTGCCAGACATGCCGCATAATGGGCGAATGATAGAGGCATCCATTCTGCGCCATCTCCTCCTCGGCGTAGATATCGAAGTACTCGCCTAGAAGCGCATCTAGCTCAGCGATAGACTCAGGGTCAGGAAACTGATCCAGAGCACGCGACGTGAGCCAGTAGGCGGCAGTTGCATCTCGACGGGCTGTGAGCATGCCCATTCGAGGTCGATGACGGTCTGGACGTTCCAGTTCTCGTCGACGAAGATATTGCTGGCGTGCGTGTCGGTAAGGGTGAGAAAGAAAGGACCGTCGCGGTACTCGGTGCGGATAAAGCGGTGCATAGTCGCTCGCAGGCCTGTTAAGGCTGCAATTTGCATTTCGGCGTCTTTTTGGTTGTGGATGGCGTTTGGCTGGAAAAGCATTCTATTATCCTGGAAACTAAGAAAGTCTGATAGGTAAGGCTCTATTGAGCCGTATGTACGTTGCCGTGGGATGCTAGAAGGAATTCCTTCATCCTCTAGTTTATGGAAGTGGAGGTTTAGTGGCCTATTTGAGAGTGAAATGACACCATCCGCATCTAGAGTTAAGGGCCCTATCCGTGGGAGAGGGGTCTTATTCAAAGAAATTGAAACGTGTGCAAGTCCCCGAAAGAGTCTAGATCGGTACGATTTGTCGTGTCGGTGAATCTCCCATGTAGAATAGAGCTGCTTGCCTTTGGCCTCGCTGATAATGATATAACCCGATTTGAACGGGTTGTGTAGTCTGCGCTGGACATAGTTGCATGGAGCTGGGAAGCCGAGAAGAGACAAAACAGTGCGCCGTATAGTCCCAATTGCTCTCGATAATAGCGGTGCACTGGTAGGGTATGTGAACTATAGGTCTATTAGAATTGGCACCTGCAATGGTAGGACTGACTTACGCATTACCCATCAGGGAGGAAGAAACCATGTAGAAGGGGTATTGGCACGTCTGGACTCTTTTCTTGGAGCCATATATATGTCGCAACTTCTGCACGGAGTTTCTCGTCTACGTTCCCTGGGAACCTATCCTCTCCTAGCTTGTATGGGAGAGGAAAGCGGACGTAGATTGTGTTAGGCCCTCGACAACTTTCTGTTTTTGGGAGTAGAACAGGGACGCAAACATTGAAGCTCCCCGACCTCCATGTGCTCATAATGCAGACATGGCAATTGCTAACGCCTAAATGAGCGCATACCAGAGTCTTAATATCGGCGGTATGGGCTACTAAATAATTAAAAAAGTCGTCTCTTTCGCGTGGGTGCCGTAGTTGGGATAGTACATCATCATCTTCGTCTAGAGCATCTTCGAGATCGACAAACCTGCCTAAGAGCGGAAGTGCCGATATGGCCGCCATTTACTAAGAGGTTGAGAGGAACAGGGTGGTCGTCGACGGCATAACTCGACGCGAGGTGGACAATATTGTGAGAGTGAAGCGCTCGCCAGCAGACATGAGAGGTGGTAGTAGAGGCTTTATCGCTAGAGCCTATATGTGGCAGCTGAGATCAGAAAAGAGGAAACAAGAGACGTAGAAACAGAAAGAGTTGGTGTTAAGATAGTTCTAGATTGCGGCGACGCGATTGCTGCCAAAGGGGTTACAGGCACTCTTGGTCTTAATTTAGATCTGCACAGACCACATCGAAGGTACATTCTTGAGCTGAGTAGTTGCTGTTCAGGATAACATCGTTGATCTCCCACAACTGCTTCTTGTCGACTGTCGCCATATGTGTGATGTAGAAGCTTAGAGTCACTATTTGCTTAAAATACGTAGTCTCTATTATGGTCTTGTTGGTTATGAGGATGCCATGTGCAGGTGATTTTTATATTTTTACAATTTACAATTTTATTCCTCGTTAAACCCAACAATAACACCCACGACACGAAACGAAAAAGACGAAACTATAGTACAGTAGTGACTCATCAGTGACTGAAGTATTTGAAAAGAATCACATTGCTTCTCCATTTAGAGATGAAGTATGAGTGATTAGGGTATATTCTCTCTAGCTATAGAGTCTCGCTACTATTAAACATTGCGCATTCGCCATCTGTGCACCTTCGCAACTGATAGTTTAAATCATGCATATTACACTCAACTCTCAGATTCAAATCCCTGATTCCAGGGTACCCAAGATTGGTCCGCGAAATCAGACATACACTTGACCTCTTCAGGTGGCTTATCATCCCACGCAATCTTCAACGGCTCGCCATTACCTTCTCCTTTCACCGCGTCAGAAACGTACCCATGCAACTCTTTGGCCTTCTTAGCAGACCCATCCGAATAGTCCAAATTAACCGACGGCACCACCGCAATCTTCGAATACCCCTCCATCCACAAGTCCTTGCAGAACAATCGAGGTTCGCCGGAATAACACTCACCAGCCTTCGACTTCCGAAATCGTATATTTTTCTCAATCAAAGGCTTTGCACTGAAGACCACAGCGCCGTTCCAACAGGCAAAAACTTGGAAGGGTTTATGTTCATCGAATCGCTGACGGGATGTTGGGTGGTTCCAAAACAGATTCGAGGAAAACCGCCAGCCTCCGTCTGGGGGGATCTCCCAAAATGTGTCTCCATTCATGGCTCTCGCAATCCAGATGTCATAGAAGATGGGTGCTGGGTCTATATCTGACCAGTCCATCGCACAAGTCATGTCCGCCTTCTGGAAAATGCGCTGATGAACCAGCTCCAGCATGTCCTCCATGCATATAGCGACGTCGTTGACAAAAATCACTGCAGTGTCTGGAGAATACTGACTCGGATTGTTGGTCAGTGGCTCAAGAGCTAGGTTTCGAAGGCCCGCAAGCGCTTCAATTCGGTCTCCTTGCATGGGATCGAGGTCGCTGGTGCGGAGGTGAAACTCCAGTCCCAAGTTTCCCATGACTTCGCGCAGCTCTTGTAGTACCTCGGAAGTCTCATCCTTCGAATGCCCCTCCACAATCGACAAGGCGCAGTTTTCGGGACCGAGAAACCGCACAGTTTCCACAATGGAACCCATCAATCGAGGAAGTACGTCAACACATTGTCGCAGATTGAGCGCAAAGAAGTATTTTATCCGGGCATCCGCGGCTTTCGCATCTCCATGGCCGACTCGAAGATAATCATAGCGGTCAGTAGTAGGTGCTGGGCACTGGAGCCGGTCGAATCCTTTATCCTTGGGGTCTAGTATAGCTTTGATGTATCTATTTTTCGGCACTGCCACTTCGAGGGGAGTCGCATTTATCACTTCGAGACGCGCGTCAGCTGGCAGGTTCATAGGTGTCCTAGCCATGAGCTGGAAAAGGGAGACGGGGACTGCTTACCGGCCTCCTGCTGCGGTGAGTTATTGTCTTTGTAAGAAGGGAGTCGTAGGTTTGCGACCAATTCAGACGACCCGTATCGCAGATTTGAGATGGTTATGAAGACAATGACGATTGCGACTGCGAAAACAGTGACTGAGAACCTCTTTCTGGGTAGCAATGATCTGGTCAGCATCGTCTCAGATGGGCCTCATATTTAATATTAACGAAAGGTAATGCGAAAGCGCAAATGGATGTTAAATAGCATTAAGAATCGATGATGTTGATGGCGGGATGGCGGGGGATGCACAGTCGAAGTGTGCATTGCAGGTGACAGTTGCGGCCCGCCGCGGCCCAGCCAAACGGCCAACCACCGATGAGCCAATAGATCTGTGTCCTCGCTACATACCTTCCGGACATTTCCTTCTACTCAAGTTCTGCCTCTCGGCAGTTTTACGCGCCGTGTTGTGCGGTCACCGCGGCGCCTCTACGCGCCCAGCTCTTCTGGCGCACTTTCTCGTCCAATCGCGCGCCTGAACATTGAAGAGCACTCTTATCCTTGAAAAGCATCGCATAAGCGCCTTTCAAGTAAATGTAGATACACAAAACTTGGAATATAAAGAGCATCAGAGCATCCGGTTTGTTTGTTATATCTATTTGCCGTGCGCAACTTGAATTTGGGGAGATGAATTCGCGGAGATTGCGTGCTGCAGCTTTGTGATACTGTTGGATATCACGCAGGGGTCAGGGGTTTAGGCACGGGTTCAGGTCCAGGGCACAAAATAGCGGCGCGCCCGGTTCGCTATATAATCTAGCGATTAAACACTAGCACTGTCACATCATTATCGCCAACACACCAACACTAACACCAACTCCAGACGACAAATTCCAACATCTTGCTCCCATGTGGTTTTACGAGAGGGAACTATTTTAACGCCCATCTCAAAAATCACGAGTGCCCGGTTTTAGTAGAGCAACCCAATTCTCGGTAGACTATGCACGATGTCCCAGTCTGATTAGAGTGATCCACCCGACGGGAAGACACTGCCAGTTGTATCATTTAATTTGCGCCTTCTCACGTAAGTCCTTCCGAAAGCGGATTCTAAGCTGTCGATACCTTTCGGCTGGTTTCACGGGTATCACTCTGACTTGTCAGCGTAAGTGTTGGAGTAAGCGCTGTTTCTCTTTGGGTTATATTTAGTCCAGGGTGTCGGCGGCTACACAGGCGATAGGGCGGAAATGTCCAAAAAGGTCTAGCCGCGACGATCCAGGGCTTACATATATTCAGGATGTTGGTCGTTCATTGTGTTTTCGGTCATTTCTGCTCTTCTTCACTCATGAAATGATGCTCCAGCGGGTGGTATTCGGGGGCCTCCTCGTCGGCATTCGATATGCTGTAGCCGCTACTCCACCGGCGAGTTGGACGACTCCAACGGCGAGTGATGGTGATCTGAAGGCCAACACACAGGACTCGGTATGGCTGGATTGGACTTCGACCTATGCTACCCCTGTCTTGCGGATGTGGTGCTGGGACGATGAAGCAGGAGGTGAAGCTTTAGGTTCGTCACTTTCCTACTGCAAATAAAGACTCAAGTGGAACTAAAACGCGTTGTTTTCTTAGCTAGCTCCTTCTCAATTGACAACAATGGACCCTTCGAATACATCATGGATTCCTTTATGGAGCCAAACAAAATGCCCTATCCCCTTTCGTGTCAAGCCGAACTGGCAAACGGCGACGGCGACAACAACGGAATCCGTTGCCCAGTTAAGATAGTGTGGTCACTCAACGCAGATGCAGCCGTGAAGACGGTGAACGCGCCAGCAAAGACTACCGCCGCCGCTGCACCAAAGACTTCAAGCCCTTCACCAAGTTCAACTCCAACTTCAGTTAAGGTGATGGAACCTAAAGTTACTGGCACCGCCGACTCGCCATCACAATCAACAGGCAACCCTACATCGACGGGGGGCTCAGAGGAACCTAGCACACCTTTGTCGGGGGGCTCAGAAAGTGACTCCAACGCCACGACAGCCCCCGGAGCATCCACATCCTCAAGCTCCAACAACACAGGCGCCATAGTCGGCGGCGTCGTCGGCGGCATCGCCGTCCTCAGCTTCATCATCTTCGCGTTCCTCTTCCTGCGAAGACAAAAACGCAACCGCACAACATCCTATTCTGCCACCACCAACTCATCGTCGATATGGAACCTGTACTTCTCCAACTCCCACAAGAAGGGACTGGCGGCGGAGACTGGGCCCGTCTATGAGAAGGAAGGCAGTGGTATGGCTCGTGAGTTGGAGGCGAATTCGGCGGGAGATGCTTGGAAAGCAAATCACACGGCGCCTTATAGTCCTGTTGAGCTGCCAGCGGGCTCGAATCAATACCCAAGATAAATTTTCATTAGCGAGGGAGTGCAGGATAATCTGAGGTGGCTGTAATAGACTATTAACGATATATATGACATGTAAGGTATAATTTGATACTCCCGACCATAGCCTTCATGTTATACTCGCCATTGTGTGATAGGACCATCTCTCATTGCCATCTCTCTGCAAGCGTGTGATGTTCCAAAGGTATAATGCTTTATAGTTACCATCTATCCGACCCCTACCCTTTCCCTACTAACCTCCCCCAAACATCCCCCCAATGCGTCCTCGCCCCTCTTAGCAGCGCCCACGCCAACAACCGATACAGCACCGTCGCGATCGCCACCCCCAGCAACTCCAACCCCTCATTCCCATCTAGGCGAAACAGCGCCAACACCGCCTCGCCATCCGGGACGGTGCAGCTTCCGTCCGGCAGAGCCTGCTCGGGAGTGCATGTCAAGGTGATGGGACGTAAGGTGTACGGGGCGAGGTTGCGGATGGCATAGCGGAGGGGGGAGAGGTAGTTGACGCCGCGGAGGAAGGCGGGCATGTCGATGGAGAGGATGCCGGACATGATGAGGGAGATGGAGAGAATGACGGATGTGAGGTTGAGGGCGAAGCCGGAGTGGGAGAAGAAGGTGTTGAACTGGAAGACTTATGTTAGCGGGATGCGGGAGAGAGGTAATAATAGGGGCGAAAAAGCAGGGAGAAGAATAGACATAATAGCACAAATAGAAGAACAGTCAAACTCACCAAAATCCCCAAACTCTCCCCACAAGTAACAATACAAAAGCAATTAAAAAACACCACCCAAAACACCTGCGCCGTCCTCGGCAACCCCCCCGCCAGATCCGCCAACACCGCAAAAACAACACACGTCACGATCCCAAACGGGATCTCCACCGTCGTATACTGCGCCAGGAACGCCTCAACGCTATACACGCCATCGTCGTGCTCGCGGTAGAACACCGCCTTCTCCGCAGGGTACACCGCGACGTTCTGCAGCATGCCGACGAAATACAGCGCACAGAACTCTTGGATGAAGCCGACGCGGTTTTGAACGCTGTAGTAGTCGAATTTAAGAGGCGCGAAGAAGAGGGTGAAGATTATGGCTACCCCGACCACTTGCATGATTCGCGCAATAAGTAACTCAGGCTGCCGTCGCAGATTGACCAGCGACCGCCGCACAAGCAACGGGTAAGCCGTCCGAAACGGCGCCGGAGCCCTCATCAGCGCCCCCAGTTCCGCAGGCGTCGCAATCGCCCCCGGCGCCGCCACCACCGCAGGCTTCTCCCTCCCCCACGCCGCAATCAAGCCCGCAACCCGATCACGGCTCGCTGCCTCCCTATCCGCAGCCTGTAAATCGACCGTAATAAGATCGAGCGCGAAATCCGCCGGGTTCGTGCGCGCGGGACACGGGTGTCCCAGCGCCGAGAAGTGCGGGAGCATGCCGCTCCCCGGGCCGGCGTAGCAGGGCGCGCCGCCGCGCGCGAGGAGGAGCACGGTCCCGAAGTGGGCGTAGAGGTCTGAGCGGGCCTGGTGGATGGTGAGGATTAGTGTGCGTCCTTCGTTTGCGAGGCCGCGGAGGACGTCCATGATGGAGGCGGCGGTGAAGGCGTCGAGGCCGGAGGTGGGTTCGTCGAGGAGGAGGACGCGCGGGTCGGTGAGGATCTGGACGGCGATGGTGACGCGGCGCTTTTCGCCGCCGCTGATGCCTTTGATGAGGTCGGAGCCCACGATATTGTCGGCGCAGTCTTTGAGGCCCATTTTGAGGAGGATGGCCTCGGCGCGGTCATGCTTCTCGGTGGTGGTCATGTGGGAGGGGAGGCGGAGGACGGCGGCGTAGCGGAGGGTTTCGCGCACGGTGAGGGAGGGGAGGAGGGCGTCGTCGTCTTGGCATACGTAGGAGCAGACGCTGCGGATGACGGCGTTAAAGGGCATGGCTGCGTTGAAGGTCATGGTGCCGCTGCGGAGGTAGGTCGTGCCCATCCTGTCGAACAACCGCAGCGCCATGGCGTTGAGGAGGGATGTCTTCCCGCTTCCCGAGGGCCCCATGATGACATTCAGCACGCCAGCCTTGAATGTTGCGTCTACAGGATTCAAGATTGTCTTCCTAGGCAGCTTTTTCCCTAGCGCAGTCCTCTTATCGAGCTCGAGAGCGAAGCCTGACAACCCAATCTCAATCGCGCGCACCTCCTCCGCAGAACGAACGCTCATCTTCTCCTTTCCGGACGAGAAATCCGCATCCGAGTTGCGCGCGCGACCGATTGCCATCTCAACTGGTATATAGTGTAGCCCAACCCCTGCGAGGATGTAGAACAGGATCGCGAATCCGAGGAGCGCTAATATGGGCGTGGATACCCAATCGTGCGGAAACCCGAGAGAGTCCATCACATACGCGCCTGTGAACTGTTTGCACTCTGGATTTGCCTCGCCGCCTTCCAGCGGGCAATCATAAAAGTGCCCGACAAACTCGTTGGCGCAGAGAGCACCAAAGGCGTAGTAGACGTAGCTTGCCCATTTGAGCCAGCGAACGTAGACCGGGATGGTATTACTTTGGATGAAGTATCCACAGGCAAGACTCTGGATGGTATAGTTCAGGTTCCCAATCAACGAGGCGCCGGCAAAGCTACGATCAGCCGAGATGCAGGCGGAGGAGAACGCGATAGCGATATAGTGGGTGAGCAGGACAATGGCGAAGAAAGTGAAGAACTGTGCTGCATCGGCGCGAAAACCAGCCATAAAGTAGAAAATCACGCTGAAGATAAAAGGGACTGGGAGGTCCTCGGTGAGGAGGCGCGCGAGGCGCCGGCTGAGAAGGAATGGGATGACGTCGACGACGCCCTCGCCGCGCTCGCGGTCGAAGAGCTCGATGTCGATTGAGAGTCGGTATGTCTCATACATGAGAATCAGGTAGCCTTGTAATCCGGCAGCGGTATAGAGCGCGCCCTCGCGCGAGCGGATTCCTGGTTGGTCCTCGCCGAGAGAAAGGAAGATCCAGCCTGTTATGATGCCCATAAGAATTGCTTCGATGATGCAGCTAGCCATTCCCATCGGGTCTCGCAGGGTGACCTTTGTTGTCCGAGCTGTGAGAACGAATAATTGTCTGTAGAACGCCGAGCGCTTACTATCACTCCCTCCTGAAGCAATAGCAGCACCACCAGAGCTATGCTGATCGCCCCATTTCCGTAGCGACTCCTGATTCCAATCTTCCTTGAGGCGGCGCACCTTCTCCAACGACGCCTCCTCCAAATCTGGAGATCGATTGTCCACAGCCGCGAGGTCGATCAGGAACTCGGCCGGGTTCACAAACGGCGGCAGCGAATACCCTTTCTCCTTAAAATATGGCAGCGACCCATCCGCCGGCCCGCTATACACCGGCGAACCCTTCGTCAGGATGGCCAGATTATCAAACACTCCATAGATCTCCGACCGCGGTTGGTGAATCGTCATCACAATCGTCCGCCCTTTCGCCGCCAGCCCTCGCAGAGTGCGCACAAGCTGATACGCACTCGTTGCATCGAGCCCCGTCGTCGGCTCGTCCAGAAACAGCACGCTCGGGTTGCTTAGTAGCTGCACACCAATGCTCGTGCGCCGTTTCTCCCCACCAGAGCAGCCCTTATGCACATGTGTCCCAATGCGCGTGTCTGCGCACTCCTTCAGTCCCAGTTCAAGAATAACCTCCTCCACCACCCTCCGCCGCTCCTCTGCTGTCGTTGGCGGCGGCAGCCGTAGGTCAGCACTATACTGCAGTGTCTCCCGCACCGTGAGCGTCGGCAGCAGCACATCCTGCTGCATCACATATGCGCTCCTCACCCCCCCTAGCAATCCCCCATTAAACGTTGCCGAGCCCCGCGCGCGCAGCCTTCCCCCTCCATCCCCCATCCGCCCCGACATCAGATTCAGCATCGTCGTCTTCCCGCTCCCACTCCCCCCAATAATCGCCGTCAGCGTGCCCCGCTCCATATCGGCGCTCACATTATCAAGGAGCGGCCGCCACCGCGACTCCGTCAGGGGCTTAGGGCGGAAGAGGTTCGAGAGCCCATCAGCGCTGTGCAGGTTGCGCGGGTGAGTATCAACGCTTACACCGAGGGCGCGGACGCGGATATCGACTGGAACGACGGAGGAGAGCGAGAGCTGCGCGCTGTGGGCGGATTGGGTTGGGTGGAGGGCGTTGGCGGGCAGGCTGGCGGGGTCGAGGCGCGAGGCTTCGTGGGAGGTGCTGCGGGAGGGGCTCTCGAGGGCGGAGTCGAGGTCTTTCTCTTTGTCGGGGAGGAAGGCGGGGGGCGGGGTCGTGGTGTCGCCGTGGGGCGGGGTAGGAGGGGAGGCTTTCTCCATTGTGGCGACGGGGAGGAGAGAGGCTCAATCCATAGCCGCTAGGGGTCGTCGCAGACAGATATGCGCAATGGGCAGCGCAGCGAGTCGTTCGAGGGCAGATTCTCGCGATGCCAGGCGCAACGTCGACGTCTTGATAGGCTTCAAACAGAGCTGAGACGACAACCAGCGTAGTAGCAATGGAATGGCCTGAGACTTATTCTGCAATGAAGGAAAGGAAAAAGGAAAGACAGTCGACGAACGAAATACGAGCCACCTACCTCAGCACTATAATTTACCTCTTAGCTTGAGGATCCCCCTCAACCGTCATCGACCCCATGCTCCACCGCACCGGCGCGATCCCTCTATGTCAATTTCGCACGATGCGACTACTGGCGCGCTACAAACCTTGCCATGCCACATGCCCCGGCCCATACTATCGCCAGCTAAAGTAGAGCCATAGCTGTAGCCGACATACATAGCGCATGTCCCGACAGCGCCAGTTAGAGTAGTGTGAGTATTTGTAAGATTTGGTAAGGTACGCCAATAACCCCCATCGGCGTATCAACGGCACAAGAGGGCTGGCAAGGCTAGCAATAGCAAGGCCTATATTTCCATCGATTCTGCACTGTAAAGAATATTAGGTGAAGAACACAGTATGCCAAGGGTACAGCCAACTTAGAGTAGAGTACACACCAGTAAGTTCCTCAATCCATCTTCAACATCTCCGCTATCCACAGCTCGCTTAGAGCGACGCCCCCATTACCCCATCGTCCCTCCCCCTAGTGCTAATATCCCCCGCCAATCCCCCCCGCCCATCGCTCTTTCCTTCCACTCACAGTAGCCAATATACGAGCCTAGCACGTTCCTTCAGCACCCCTACTGCATCATCACCCGGGAAGCGAGAGTCCCGCTGCACCTCGCGTAGATGGCCGCCGACGGCTTCGTACTCGGGACGGTGATGCGTGTGTGTGTGTGATGTGATGGGATGGACATGATGGGATGGACATGATGGGATGACGATGGATTGGATAGGCGCTCGGATCCGATGGTTTCCGCTCGGTTGGGTAGAAGAGGGGAGGAGGAGGATGCATATGCACATGCATTGCAAGTACAGTACGCGAGGCGGCGCGCACAAGCTTCTCACGATCTACTGTTGACCGAGACGGAGGATATACATCGTCGAACAGGCATGCCGCGACATGTCTGTTCGACGATGTATAATCTTAGCAGGGAGTACGCGGCGCGGACATCAGACGCAGGGGCGATGTTATGGAAGATCTGGCCCCGACAAGCTCTGTGCGCGCTCCCGTCCCGCCGCAACGGGGCCTGTCTCGACCTAGACTTCTTGGTATGAAAAATGTTCTGGACGTCGCGACTGTTGCTGCTGCGCCGCCGGATGGGTGTCTACCACTTCTCTCCCCAAACCCAGCCTCGCAGCTGCCCATTATGGCGTTGTCAACATGCACATACCTACCCTCCTCGCCGTCGCCCTCACGACCTGCATCGCCACCGCGATCACGACCGTGCCAGAGCTCATCACCCTCGCTCCCCGAGCGCAGCAAACCGGCACTCCCGACCCCTGGGAATGCGTCACCCATAACCTAACCCAGTACATCGACGTGCCCAAGCCCACCGGCTCTCTCTTCACCGAGCTCAAATCCTACGCCGCAACGCTGTACGAGCCATGCCTAGCCAACCCCAGCCTCACCACCATCTGCCCCTTCCCCGCCCAGCCAGACTGGTGCGCCTTCACCACTGCGGCGCCCAAAGAAGTCCTCCCGGCATACTCGTCATATGCCAGCCAGGCGCACTCGTGGTGGGCGGCGCATAGCTCCGCCGTCGTCTCTTTTACGGAGATGTGTCCCAATGTTTGGGCGAATGGCCAGTGGAGCAATCCAGGTACTGAGGAGTGGCTTAATGATACCATTGCCTTTGCTGGGTGCTATGCTGAAGCGCTTACGATGACTGGATCGGCGCCGACGGTGCTGGCTACGGGGGGAGCGGGGTCGACCGAGATGGCGGCTACGAGTCGCTCGGGGGCAGCTGTGGGAAGCGCGACTCCTACGTCGACGGAGGCCCCGAATGGTGGTGGCTGCGTGGGCGTAGGGATGTGGATGGTTGCAATGGCTGGGTTGGCTGCTGCCGCGTTGAGTTGCAAGTCATAGGTGTTGGGATGTTTGTTCCCTCCCCCCCTCTGGCCCCACGGTTTATACATTGAACCCAACCCTGCCAACAAAACGTACCCCCTCCGCCTCCCCCATCGTTGTAGCATGGCGGCCGTAGTAGGGCGCATGCATGAGGAATCGCCCTTTCCCTTGTAACCGTCAAGCTGCAGCGGGATCACTCCTAAAGATGACCGTAAATGTATTATGCTCCCTCAACTATAAAGTTTACTATGCTATACTAGAATATGGAACCTACTATGCCTTCGCCGCACGAAGCTCGTCGAATCGCAAGACAGAACCAAGTAATACCTGTGCTCCTGTGGCACATTCCTCGGGAGAACTATATTCTACAGGATTATGGCTGATACCATCTTTACAAGGAATGAATATCATGGCTGTGGGACATCTTTTCGAAGTATATACACTGATATATATTAGAATAGTGGCTGCGATGGGATTGCGAGCCCGGTGATGGAGTTACATACCTGTCGTGACCAGCTCCGCTTATCATACCCCCTTTCATGAAGTCCTCAGCCGCGATGCCAGAGTCTTTTGCAGCAGCTTCTGCACTCTCCGAGATGCAGCGGATACAGTCCGTATCGAAAGTCGTTGCAGTCGACGTAGAATCCAGCTGCCACTCAATCGAGCAGCCTCTTCCCTTAACACCCGTTCTGCTCATTCCTGGTAGAACTTCATCCTTAGCAATAGTCTCAAAATCCTGCTTGATCTTTTCCTCCAACTGCATTAGTTGTGAATCCGAGCCCGAGCGGATGTCAAGAGAGAATGTGACCTCCCCAGGCACGGTATTAGTGCTCCCCGGCTTGAGCGTGAGTACGCCCGTAGACGCCAATGATGAAAACTCGCTCGCGAGTACGTGAGAATGGGAGATCATCTTCGCAGCCGTAAGCAAGGCATCCGAACGATGCGGGAAGGTGGTAGCTCCGGTATGGCACTCGCGGCCGCGGACGGTAATGGTATGCCACCGATAAGCTTGTGCGCCCTGGACAATGCCGATTCGTTTGTTCTCGGCCTCGAGAATCGGACCTTGCTCTTGACGGGAGTCAGCTTGGTTCTTCAGATAAACAGAATCTCTAGTGGGGTCATACCGATATGGAGCTCAAAATGCGCTGCTACGGGTGTGCTCTCGTAGCTTGCAGGTGTGTCACCTAGGTACCCGATCCTCTGGAGTTCATCCTTCATAGTGGCATTACCCCCGCCGACTTCTTTGAGGCTATGCGCCGTTTGTAGAGGGATTGAGCCAGCCCACACTCCAGAAGACACCATTGATATCGGAAACCTAGCACCCTCTTCACTAAGGAATTGGTCAGTGTCGGTTTCTTGATTAGCAAGGCAGTCTTACTTAGTCCAGTTAACCAGTCCGATAGGGAATGCAGTCTCGACCTTGTTCTCCTCGAGAACTCTCAAGGCCTCCAAGCCGGCCAACACCCCAAGTACACCATCGTAACGGCCTCCGCTAGGCTGCGTATCCAGATGACTGCCCATGAATGTTGCCGGTCCATCATTGCGTCCTGCACGAACAGCAAAGATGTTGCCCATAGCGTCGACGTGCACCTTGCAACTCAGCGACTTTGCCTTGTCGACAAACCAGTCTCGAACCAGCTTATCCTCTGACGAGAGCGATAACCGTGCCATTCCCGTATCATTTACTCTGCTGTCAGGCTGGTGAGTATATATCTCTACCAAGGGCATCTTGCTTACCTTCCCCACACTGCGCCTTTACCCCACTTTGCAGTATGGTGAATATCTTTCATGAGACGAGCTCCATTGACCCTTAGATTTCGAAAAGCAGCGTTCGCCATTTTGTTCTTTTTGCGAGAAGATGAATCAGGTGACGAGTTGATAGTTTTAAAGATGTGTTAAGGTAAACTGGGATGCTCCATTAAGTTTCGCCCAAGTCGAACGCGGGCAGATCCCCGAGACTATATACATGTAGGCGATCTCGTGATGTTGGGCGACGTACTAGAAAAGTTTTCTGTAATCCGGCGCCCAAATGCACATTGAGTTTCTTTTACAAATCAGAACCTAGAGGCTATATATAAAAAATTGGTATCGTGAAGTTGGGCGACGTAATGGGACGTTTTTTCCACTCCGGCGCCTATATTGCATTATTGTCTTCGCGTGTTGCAAACCATTCCGCATCCCCCGAAGTTCTCCATATCTCACTCTTCTGTATCTGCCATCATTCTCAATAATGTTCGTCAATTCCAAAGCTCGAGCATGGGCGTTCTCTTCCACTATTGATGTCGAAATCGACAGTTTTCACCGCAGTCTACCGGGCTATTCACCGACCCCGCTTCTTGACTGTAGCTCAATCGCAGCAGAGTTGGGCTTGAATAACGTCTTTCTCAAAGATGAATCAGCCCGTATGGGTCTTCCAGCATTCAAGATCTTGGGCGCATTGTGGGCAACATACAAGGCCATTACCAAGCTGCTTCAACTTCCGCTAACGGCTGATATCCAAGCGGTCAAGGATGGTATTGCTCAGTCACACCAAGGCTCGACCCTCTTTGCAGCAACTGAGGGCAATCATGGCCGAGCAGTGGCTAAAATGGCAACGCTGCTAGGGATACAATCTCAAATCTTTGTTGCCCAGTATCTGAACAAATCGACGCGCGATTTGATTGAGAGCGAGGGGGCCCGCGTAGTCGTGGTTTCAGGAGACTATAACGACGCTGTTAGCAGGGCAAAAGACACTGCACATGGGCTTGGAATTAATGGCCTGTTAATCCAAGATACAGCGTTTGATGGCTATGAAGATATTCCACAGGTACAGTGCCATCTGAATGGCCCCTTCTCAGGCTGAAGCTAACCAAAACCCCCCAGTGGATCGTAGATGGCTATTCGACAATGATGCACGAAGCTGACTCGCAGATATATAACATCACCCAAGCTCGACCAGATGTTATTGTGGTGCCTGTTGGCGTTGGTTCTCTCGCTCAGGCAGTCGTCACCCACTACAAGTCCCAAGGACATCCATGCACCATCATAGCAGTCGAGCCAGAATCAGCAAATTGTCTACAGATGAGCCTGGAGTCTGACGAATTAACCTCAGTCTCGACTAAAGATACGATTATGTGTGGTATGAACTGTGGTACTGTGTCTTCAATCGCCTGGCCAGTCCTTCGGAAAGGTGTTGATGTGAGCGTCTGCGTCACAGACGCAGAAGCTCATGAGTCTCTTCTCCAGCTCAAGGAATGTCATGCTGTTATCGGGCCATGTGCAGCAGCTACTCTGGCAGCATTGAAGAAAGTAGTCAGGGGGTCCACAGGACCGGGATTGGACAAAGACGCCGTCATATTGCTTCTTGGCACAGAGGGTATACGAGACTACGAAGTTCCAACTAACTGAGAATGCTCACGTCGATTGCTTGGACACTGCCGAGTACTATTTTTTCTTGTCGACCGCGGGTCTACATGCCTGCAATTATAGAGGTTATAACAAAATTGAAAGTAGGGGGGTTCAGGGTATATGAATACGAAGAGTATCTTATGATCCGCGTTACGCAAGCGCCACTTAAAATAGATTCCCGTGTTCAGAAAGCAAGTTTAGTTCCAATACATCATAGAGACCTTATATTCCTGTAAAAAACCATAATACGACATTGTTCTAAATCTGATTAGGACGAGATATGCGGGAAGAAAGTGCCGGCATGTGTAGTTCAGTAATCTAGCACACTTTGGTAGGCGATGACATGGTTTATAGCTTAATTTAGTACTGATGAAGCCCTAGTAATTCTGTTTCTGGTCCAGATCACCTTTTTGGCATGAGTGGGCCGAACGGCAGTGTTACGGGGTGGAGGATGGTGATTATAAGATGGTTGGTAATCGGCGGCGAAACGCGCGGCATTCCATAGTTTTATCAGTGGCCTACAATCAACGGCATAGGAAAGGCACTGTGTCATACACATGAACGCGTGGTCAGTCACTCAAACACCCACACACTCATCAAACAAGAATAATAACTGAAAATCAGATCTGCCGCTCGCTCGCTCATGGTATTCATTCACTCCCTCGCTATCTCATCTCATCATACAATCCTTTACCCCTCATCCCCGCCGTGAGGCACCTCTCATCTCCTCTCACCATTCAATTCCACAGCTCGTCACCATTTTTATACCCTTCCCCCCCTTCCCTAGTCCCACCCCGTCCCAGCCCCAGCCCCGGCCCCATCCCTAATACCCCCCTCCCCCCCTCCCTCTCCACCCGGTATGCGAATCCGCCCGCCGCCGTTAACAAGCACAAGTAAGTAGTCTAGACTTATCCGTACCCATTAACCGCGCTGAACAAATTGGCATACGCAGATGGAAGGTAATGGGGGGACCAAGTAAAAAAACTAAAAATGATAATAATGGAAAAAAAAAAGCGATTTCATGAACAGCCGCCCCCTGAGCCCGTCGCTGTGCACCCAACCCGACCGGCCTGAACACCGTTTTCAACAATGGACGATGAAAATAACGCAGTATGAGGTATAGAAAATAAGACAGTAGTAGATGGATATGAGGGGGGCGTTGTGGTTGTAATCCCCCCTCGACTCCGCCGCTCGAGGCGGAGAATATGCGAAGTGTTGAATGTGTAGATAGATGTCGGCGCTGATGTAGATGATGTAGATGTAGATGTAGATGTGGACGCCAAATCCCATTTTCCCCGCCTGCCGGAACGCCGTAAAATGTTAGGTTATAGATAACAGGGTGATGTGTGGGCGGTGGTGGTAGGCGTCGTATCTCGGAAGTGGAATGTCAATCAATGCGGCATCCAGGAGGTATGGAAGTGGCGTCGAGTATCGTGCGCTGTCGTCATGTGAAGCGCGTTCGAGTATAGTGATCTAGGTGTGGACAAAACAAAGCGTTCGCCAAACTGAGTCGGCGCCGCTATATGCTCCAAGTCCGTGAAGAAGGGTGTAATTCTCCAACCAGGGCGTTCGTAACTCCAGAGTCCTCCAGGCCGTCAACCTCGCGCGGCCACGCCCCAAAATATAATCCTCCCTTCACGTAGCCAGAAAGTCCATACCCATATCACTCGCAATGCCCTGCCAATCCCAACTCCTCTCGTCCCTCTTATCCATGTACCTCCACACCTCCTCCAGCACCTCGAGCGCACGATCCGCATTCTTCAATGTCGTATACGCTTTAATCCGCTTAATGCTCTCCCTAATCGGTATTCGCTGCTCTGGCTCGAACGCTGCACATCCAATAATAAACGTCGGCGTCAACAGCACAGTCTGGCACGGGTCATTCGAAGGGATCAACCGCAGCAGTTCCAGCGCCCCGTTAACAGCAGAAGTGATCTTGGTATCTGGCGCCCAGCGCGTCGCTTTCGGCGGATAGATGCTGCGCCACAGGTACACCCAGAGCATCTGCTTATACAGCAAACCCGCAACGTGACGGACCTCACCAGAGGGCCAGGCGGACTGCCAGGCGCGGATGGAGGCATCGATCTGGGAGGCACGGTAGAGGGCGTTGTAGTCCACGATGGGATCGATGTCGTTTTCGATGTTGACGCGGATTTTGTTGCGGAGGCGCGTGATGGAGGACATGAAGTAGAAGAGGTTGTCCTGGACGCCCATGAGGCACTCGGCTTCGGGTTGGAAGAGGGCGGGCGGGAGGGAGAAGGGGGAGTCGTCGTCGGGGGTTGGGGTGGAGGTGGAGGAAGGGGGTGGGGAGGCGGGGCGGTGGACCAGCTCGTCGACCGAGATGTGGAACTGGAAGTACTCCTTGATGAAGTCCATGAAGGGGGAGTCTTCAGGGGGTGTCTCGCGGATGAGCTTCTGATAGGCTTGTAGGTGCATGCGGTGCTCTCCTGTCGCCTTGCCTTCTGTCAAGCTCTTCACGACGAAGCAGAGCATCTGCCCGTACCTCACGGATAGGACGACATTCTCTGTCGTACCGGAGTTCTGCCGCTCGATGTCGAGGAGGAATTCCTTAACGGCTTCGTCCTGGTGGAATAATGCGCGCTCACAGAGGCTATTCTCATCAACGTCCGGGTGCTTGGCCAGGATCGAGCGCCCGTAGTCGCTCTGGTAGTCGAGGTTGCTACTTGACAGCGCCAGGATCGAGTGCATCAGACCGAGGTGCTTGACGGCCATCGGGAGCAGCATGTCTTTGAAGGCGTTTTTCTGCGGGCCCTCGACCGTCAGCACCGCGCTCAGACGGAACACGTAATGCTCGAAGAAGATGCGGTCGCCGGCTGTGTCGACACCGTGGATCACGGGTTGGAGTTGGATGTTAGGGATGCACACGCGGCTGTGCTGCGCGGTCGACGCGTTGAGCATGGAGGTCGGGATATCCTTTGCCCAGACCGCCGTTCCTTCCTCTGCCTTCTCCTTGCCTGACTTCCAGATGGCCCGCTCTGGGTAGCCTTCGCACACCACGGCGTTCTTCTCACAGTTATTACCTATATGATGTTAGTCACGCACAACAACTGAGGGTAGCTGGCAAGGCCACAGCGACCATCAGGGGATAACATACACCTCGGTTTCGCCTCATCACACTTCTTCTTCCGTTTCCGGCACGTAATACACCCCGTCTTCGACCTCCCTTTCGTAACCTTATTGATCGACTCCGGCACAATCGGATGTTTCCGCGGTCTCCCTCTAGGCCTCTTCGCCGTTATGGGCGAGATGAAGTCCATCGACCGCCGATGATTCTCAATTAGCGCCAATGCCGCATCATCTCCTGGCGACTCGACCTTCGGTTCAATTAACTCGTCAAACTCCTCCTCGGGTATAACATGTCCACACGCATCGACCTTCCGCTTCATCCCCCTCTGCTCCTCCCACGAGGAGCTCGTAGGTGTCGCAGAACCTCCCTCCTCCCTCCGCATCCCTTCCTCCCCATGTCTATTATCCACCACCCTCTCCACCCTCCCCGTACTCGTCGTGATAACCCCCTCCTTCACCATACCCAGCATCCTCTTCCTCAGCAAAATTGTCCGTCCAATCCTCGCCAGATGCGCCGAATCCTTCCTATCGCCAACCCGCCGTACGTCGCCCTTCAGCAGCACCTGCTGCGAACCCCCCTCGTCGTCCGCCACCTCCAGCGGCGCCGCGTGCTCGAATGTCCCGCTCGTGATATGCGCCAATGGTGCGCGCGCGTCCATGCTCTGCTTTCCCTCTTCCCCGTAGCGCGACCGAGAGTTAGGGGCGCGGGTTTGTAGGCATCGGTTGGGTGGTTGGAGCTGGGGCGCGGGAGGGTCGTGGTGCTGAGCTCGTTCGGTGGTGGGTGGTGGTGCAGCTCCGAGGTCGCGGCGGTATTGGCTGGTCGGTTGGATCGGGCGGCGGTCCAGCGTCCTACTCGCTCTCTTCTTGTCTACTCTGTACTCTTGAACGTCGATATCGCGGTCCCGGAACAAGCAACAACGACACAACACAACGCAAACACGCAAACGGTAATGGCGGTCGTACACGAAGTTGAGGAAGCTCGATCCATGAGAGATTCGAGCGGAGGAGCGAGGGAGTGGAGATAGATAGCGTAATATTTAGCTCCTGGGTGCTGGCTTGGTGCTGGCGTGGTGCTGCTGCGAGTACGGTACTTTCGCTTTCGTTTTCCGCTCAATGTACAGCGGGGCAGGGATGAGGATGGGAAAGGGAAGGGTGCAGAGGTGGAAGTGGGTTAGTGGAGTATTAGTTGAGCACTTTGAGTCTACAGGTGCAAGGGTGCAGGATGTTCGCTTGTGGGCTGCCTGAGAGCAATTTGCAGGGGTTGGCATTTAGTAGAGTACTAGAGTACTAGAGTACTAGGGAACTAGGAGTACTACTAGAAGTACTACAGTACCTTGACGAAGAGGATGGGCGCGGGGCGTTATCTGGAACGAAGTGGATGCTAAAGAACGGCCCTTCGCCGTCTGACAAAGTACTGACGAAGTATTTATGGGATTTGGGATTTGCTACGGGCGTAGGGGTTTAGGGGATTTGTTAGGGGATCAGGGACAGGGACCTTGAGGGATACAGACAGGAGAGAGTCGCACGTAGAAGTGAAGAAGAAAGGCCGAGGAAGGGGGAGTAAGGGGCTAGAGTACTCTGCAGTAAAGTGGACATTATGTACGGAGCAAGAGTATATACCGTCCACTCTATACTCTCTCCTTCGTGCAGTGTGTCGGTTCACCCGTGGCCGCGGTTGAGTCCTTCCCTAGCACATAACCGAACCCCCCAGCCGCTTGGCTCTCTGTCCGGGTCGCTGCAGAAACCGTGCAGCGAGCAGCTTGTAGCGTACTTTCTTCATATCTTGGGCCCCTATATTCGTGAAGCCATGTCGGCTAATATTACGTGGGACGAAATGACAGAGCGGGCAGAGCGAGCGGACGGGCAGGAGCTTCATGCGGTTGGTGCAGGCCCGTTGCGCATAAGATGCATGTGAGAATAATATCAGTGAGACAGGCGTTGCGGGTGGAGAGGATGGGGGTGAGAATGGGGCAAGGAGAGTGGCATCCACCGGAAAAGCAGCTAGGGAGGGAGCTTGATGTGCATCGCCGATGGTACTATACCATCGCAAGCTATAGCAGACCATGCCCTACACGGTTCGGTTCTCTATATGTGGACTTAAAAAGACAACGAGGCAAGGTAAGTAATCAGGTTAAGCAAACAAAAACCAAGGCCCGCGAGTCAGTCGGTCTAAGAATGTCGCAATCCCCAGGAGTTATCCTTTCCCTACCCGTGCAATAATGGCAATAATAGTACTGTACAAACAACATACATGCTCACTTCATCCTCTCATCATCCCTCATCCTTCCAGCTCGACGCGCATCTCCGCCGCCCATCGCACCTCCCTCAGCGCCGATCTCACCAACGCCCCCGCGCCATGTCTCACTCCACCCTCCATCTTCACCCCAATATCGATCGATATCTCGTTGTTGGAGAAAAACCCCCATCCTGCAGATGCAGTATCACACATACCACGCCGTTCTCTACTATACGCTGCTAATGACCGCAAAACATCCCACATCCACACCACGAGAATCACAAAACCCTCCAATCCTGCCGAGCCCCACCACCCAATCTCACCAGCAAACACTTTCTCTCCGCCCTGTCCACCCGTCGTCCCGCCTAGACCCACTAAACTCCCCTTCGTCCTCTTCTCTCCCCTCCCCAATCGCCCTTCTATCAATATCCACAGCTTCGTCCCCACCACGCCCCGTCCCTCCAGCCGCGAATAGTGTCGGATATTCCCCGGCGCGGACTGGACCGCAGCTCACGTACGTATCATCATCATCATCATCATCATCATGAACCGGCCAGCCCGACACCGAAACGGGACATTATAGTCCTAGAATGGCAAGATGGCTCGAGGGAGGACCCTGTACTCGACGGCTGGGCGCCCAGACTGCGCCTAGAGCCAAGACTATCGAGTCGCTGGAACGGGCGGCCTGCATGAAGAGCATCCCAGCGTTGCTCTGTTGGGGAGAGGGGGAATGAGGGCATTGGATGGACGGCTGGGATGAGGGGGTTTGGTTTGGCGCAGTCACGACGGCAGACTACTCTACGAAGAGCGGGTGGTGGGTGCACGAATGGCACTCTCCGTACACTCTTTCGAAGCAAAACAAAAATCCTAATCTCTCTTCGATCTTTCCCTCATCCAGCTCGCAAACGCCACGAACGCCTCACAAACCTCATTGAGACATTCACGTATCCTCCCATAACTCCCGTATCTCCATCCCCCGGCCCATCACCAAGCCGCCCCCCACAGCACTGTCACATCGCCCAGCCACGAAACGCGTCCGCGCCTCCACATGCCGATCAGTAGTCGATTGGCGGCGGCTGCTCTGGGCCAGACCAGAGAGCTCGCCGGATGCGCGGCGCACGAGTGAGGAAAGGGAGTTATGCTTAGTGGCCGCATCTACGTGTGATCTGGTGATGGGAGGGAGAGCGAGAGGTAGGCAGGCAAACATGCGCCTGGACTGGCGAGGACAGTATCCTATGCGCGCGCGCGCACAGAAGTTTGCATGTGCATGCCTGAGCCGATCGCAAAGCCCGCTTCAAACACCGTGTCTCTCATGGCTCCCTTGCCCTCTGTACGTACTGTGCATATATACAGGAGCGCAACAGCAGCAGGAGCGGCCCCGCGATATTACCCAGCATCGCGCACGCTCCTGTATGCGCTGCGATGGCATAAAGATAAGGGCCGATCGGGGAGGCCAGCATGCGTTCCGGTGCGCTCCATAGTGCGGGCACTATAGATATGCAGCAATGCTTGGTTGCTTGGGGACGGACAGGAGTGAATGCAAGGGCCGGGCAGAGGAGCTGGAGGCGCAGGTTTTGGGGATGCCCGGTCGGCGGAGGATGGAGGGAAGTGCGAGGTGAGATGAGATGCTGTAAGGGTGCTGTAAGGTACGAGGGAGGGATCGGAGGTGTCTCCTTAATGCATTGGTCATCCACCGCCGTTTGAATGCGGGGATGGAAAGGGAGGGGGAGATAGGGTAGTATTAGGTGAGATGGGGTATATGAAAGCAAGTATCAAAGCCACAACTAACTTTTTCAAAAAGTATAGTAGCATCTCTCCTCGAAATATACCCCGATTAGATCATCCTCCCAATCTCAGCAAAGCCCATCGTTATCATGCTCACTCTCCCATCCATCCACTACAACCATCGACAGCCACTCAGCCTATGAGGAGAGCGATGTAGAGAAGAACTAAATCCAAACCAAACCAACTGACCAACAAAAAAACCCCCCCCCCTGTTGCATTTTCACTACCCGCACAGACCTTTCCATGCCCTTCGCGTCCCGTCCCCCTATCTGCCAAGAGTACATCGACGCAATTCCCACGCTCCTCGAACGTGGGCGGAGCGGGGCGGAGAAGAGATGAAGAGAAGGAACGGGCTCGGCGCTGATAGCAGAGGGTTGGTCAGGGAGCTGACTGTACCAAGCCGAGCACCTCACCGTCGCAGACTACCATCTCTCACCCTATCTCATCTATTAATAACCCCCCTCCACGGCCAGCAATACCACGCCGACGAGCGGCCCGCCGGCCATCTCATTCCACCGTCCACACCGCAGCGCAATCTAGCTCGCGAACTCACCGTTGTAAGCGGGCCCCCTATCCCACCGACCCCGTCGTAGCCACTTCTTCGCAAAGGAAAGAACACCCGCGCCCACCCATGCGCACCACGCACACCTCCCCTAGCACGCACCCCACCGTACACCCCACCGTACCCCCCTCCACGTGGTTGGCCGCCTCCTCGCATCCTTCGCCGCCTCCTTCATCTTCCCCCGCACGCCGCGCCGCCGCAGGGGCCGATCGAGACAGCGCCATGGCGTCTGCGTGCGCCGTGGCGTCGCTGGGTGTGAGACATCGCGTGTGCGCTCGCTGCAAGCGAGGTGTCGGTTGCGCTGATATAGATATGTCATGTTGGTGGCGCTGGTTCAGCTCATGTCGGTTTCTGCAGGTGCGTATGCGCTTTGGATCCTGGGTGCTGGGCTGGCTTGGAAGGTGGGTTGGTCGAGCAGGTTATGATGCAGTGAAAGGGCCGGTGTAGTGGGGGCCTCGAAACAGCGGAGGGTGTTGGGATGTGAGAAAATCCTCCAGGGTGACGCGGCGGAACACCGAGACCTCCGAGATCTTCCTGTTCCCGCCCGCTGCATGGTTGATTGACGGCCATTATGCAGATGTGCACGATTTTTCAACCCCTGGGTAAGTGTTTAACACTCACTCGCCCCGCAAGATTATTCCTCCGCCGCCCAGCACTCCCAAGCCTAACTTCCCTTATCTCCTCACCCCCGTCGCCGATGTCGTGATCCCATCTCATCTCACCTCACACACCACCCCCGTCTTCCGATTAGTGGAAACGGCCACGAGGAGGAGTGGAAACGGTTCATTCAACCTTGCGCCCCCCCCCCTTCCCCGCATACGCCCATCAAACAGACACAATGGTACTCTACTTTCGATACAACATAGATCGCCCCGATAACCGTACTCGTACTGTACACGTATCGCAAGGGAGGTGCAGCGCGGCAGCCCTGTCGAATAGGGAGAGCCCCTGTCCGGCATGCGGGCGGGCACTCCCGCGAGCGGGAACGGGGTGTTGAGCCTCCGTGGAAGAACGGGGGAGGGCTCGGTTGGGCGGCCGCGAACGGGTTGGGTTTGGTGAGTACCAAAGACTTGTGAGCGGTGGATTAGTCGCGTCGCGCTTATGAAAGTTGGTTTCTGTGGTGGTGTTGTGAGTGTTTGGGTATAATTATATTGTTACAGTACATAGAGAAAGAGATCTTTGAAGTTATAATCTCTGTCGCGAGGTATGCCATACGAGTTTGGCGCCCGCCCGACCGGGCAATGAACATGTATGGGCCTGTCGCCGCTTTCGAGTTCTATAAAAGGACTTCAGCGTGAAATCGGTCTTCTATGACCCTCAATGATGGCTCCCTATGCCACGTCAACGATATTCCTTATTGGGTATAGCTTCATGCAATCGACCCCAGTCATTAACATAAGCAGGCGTTAATTAGACGCCTCTGTGAGATTCATCCCACGTAGAACCACTTCTGTACTTTGTGTCGGCTTCTGGCGTTCAGGTTTCGCCATCTCTTGATTTGTTGATGATGGCGTCCTCTATGAGGACTACGAGTAGGGATCACGGTGGTGTCGTAGTCCGTCGGCAGAGCGAGAACGACAATCATGTAGACGGCCTGCACCTGAGGAGCCCTGGCCCCTACGCAAAAACCATTACCTCGATGTGCAGTAGAAACCCGATATTAAGGTACGGAGATGGCAAATGGATGGGGTCTGACCCAGACTACGGAGCTCTGACGGTGCTGGAATTCCATGAAAATCAGCGAGTATCTCGTATTGATCTGAAAGGCTCTGAAATGCTCAAAGACTACCTAAGCAGTACGTCACGGGAGCACCCTCAACGTCGATTATTCATGCTCGAAGGGGTAGCGAAAAACTTCGTCCAAGTGTTTGGCTCCCATTTCGGAATGGACCCGGAGTTTTTTGCCAGGCAGAAAAAGACGCGGATCTGGGAAGTAGCTCACACTGGAGGAAAGACACCGGGCTTGCCTTCATTGAAGAACCCGAAAAGGTCATTCATGATCAAATACCTCGAGCTGCGCTACTTCCCTCTTGTCCCGGACGAAACATCTCGTCAAGAACCCAAGCCTTTAATACCCCAAATCGATTATTCCAATCTAGTGGACGTGATTGGAAAGCGAAACATCAATGTTTCTAGAAAGAAAAGGCCGGTTGACTCCGAGAAAGATATAAATGGGGAATTTGATAATGTTGGTAAAGTCTCGCGATGTGCATCATATTGGGGAAAGGCGTATTCAAATGGTGGTTGGGATGGTACACGTCTCATCTTCGATGTCTTATTGTTACCTACTGACAGGATCTACAGCCATCCTCCTCCTCGACCCCCCATTAAATGAAATTGTCAAGGTCGATCGCGATAGCCGCAAAATTGACGGAAAGCCACTACACCATGTCCCATTTCAAGGTGGATATCTAGACTTCATAGAATACCCAGAAGAAGGGACATCCGCAGCAGCCAAGTTTCTAAAGAAACAGGGTCCGCCACGAACATCCGCTTTGGAGGACATTTGCTTCTACTGGATGAACCACGCGGATCTTGTACCCATAGGCTCTAACCCATCTATCACCACGATATTCCTCAAGAAGATCATTGCAAGCCACTGGATGCACTACGCGGAATATATCAGCAACAGTGCCCATAGTTCAATTTACCATATGTCTCGCACTGAAGCATTGGCGAAATACACTATTGCTACAACAGAAAAATGGTGGGCCGACCTCCACGATGCCCATCGTGTATGCATGCTGGCCTGCGAAGACGTGGCAGCTATCCTGGAATCCCTCCGCATTCCCTTGGACCAACCAGTACGAGAATTCGACCCCACAAATTACTTAACAAGCTCCGAGGATTTCGTCGTGATATATAAGAAGCTGCTTTGGAGGAAAGACCAGCTCGAGTTACTGATTAGTTCTGCCACTAGTTTGAATGCGATTGCGGCAAATAAGGAGGCTGCTATCAAAAACGCAAATGATGCAAATCGCTCACACGAAGAACAAATGAAATCTTTGGGCGAGGCTAAGAAGGCTTCCATACTCACCTTTTTGGCATTGATATTTGTCCCTCTGGCTTATATATCGAGCTTGTTTAGTATGACCGACGACTGGCAGCCTGGACGGAGCAAGTTCCGGTATTACTGGGCTATCAGCATCCCATTGGCAGGACTGATGGCTCTTATTTTCTATGTTATGTCAAAAGGATCTAGTAAAACCCCAGAAAAGAATTTGGACAAGAGGAAAGTCTACAATGGACCTAGTAGAATGGACGTGGAAAAGGGTCAGCCAAATCTTGATAGCTAGGTGTGGTGAGCGACTGGTGGTCTCGCGTACAGTGGCCTTCATACTCATGGTGGCTGGTGGCACCTTGTGGTAGGAAGAATTATTGTGCAGTGAGAAGAGAGATAGGGGCTGTTCGTTCACCAAGCACCGGATATAACGCGAGTATGAGTCGGCCATAAGGCTGGTGTCGTTCGATTTTTGTATGTAGACGCGGACATAGCGCTGTTAAGTCCGACTTAAACGACTTTTGACGTCGTTATTGTCTTTCTCTTAGAATATTCTTTGGCACACCTCAATTCTGTTTGTAAGCTCAGTCATATCTGCTAAAAGTGACAGATTGTATAAATCCGTGCAGTTTTATATTTGTGGTTCTAAACTAACAACCACAACTCGAGGAATTGAGAGGCACTGGTACAGAGCTGGGGCCGCAGATAGCAGACATAAAAGGATTAAATCCAACCAACGCAAGCGTCATACTCTTCAAATAGAACTTACTCGACCATCGAGATTTCAAAATGGCTTCAAGTAAAATCCCCAACATGACCCAGGCGACTAACCGGGTAACCATCGAAAGCCCACATGGCTTCGGCCATGAGACAGATGCGAAGGAAGTGGTCAGCAAGTTTGCACCTTTAATCGCCGGGAAAACAAGTAGGTCTCCATTGCTAATGATGTCTTCCATAATCTAACAATACTACAGTCCTAGTCACAGGTGTCGCATTGGGCGGCCTCGGTGGTGAGACCTCCATATCATTAGCTGCTGCTTTGCCAGCACAACTCATCCTCGCCGCACGCTCAGCATCTCGCGCCTTGCCAATCTCATCTCAGATCGCATCATCTTATCCATCCGTGAAAATCACTATTCTAGAGATTGATCTCGGCTCATTGGCTTCCGTGCGAAAGGCAGCGAAAGAAGTGGAAGGAGGTATTGATGTCCTCATCAATAATGCGGGTGTGATGGCGACGCCGTACGGGAAGACGGAGGATGGATTTGAGTCGCAATTTGGGATCAATCACTTAGGCCCTTTCGTATTCACGAATACGCTTTTGAGAGAGGGGAAGATCAAGGAGGGAGGGAGGGTTGTTAATGTTGGTAGTGATGGACATCGATTGGGTGATATTCGGTGGAATGATCCTGGATTCAATGTGGGTTTTCCACTCCCATTCATTGAGCTGAGTTAAGGTAAAGTAGTTACTAACGTATACACACTAATATAGAATGGCGAAGAGTACAATGGCTGGGAAGCGTATGGCCAAGGAAAAACTGCTAATGTCCTGTTCTCTCTCGAGCTTGCACGCCGTCTGAAAGCCAAGAACATAATGAGTTTCAGCCTACATCCCGGTGTCATGAACACGAATCTCGCACGCCATTGGGAAGAAGGTAGTCTTGCTGCTCTACAAGCCCAAGATAATAAGGTTGGCTACGGTGGATGGGAATTTAGATACAAGTCTCTTTCACAAGGCTGCGCAACCCATATAGTTGCGGCATTTGATCCAACAATTAGTGGTATGTCTCTTTATATTAACTGTTATGAGCGACCACTTTTCTAATGTAGCTACAGGATATAATGGTTCGTATCTGGAGGATTGCACGATATTTAAGACGCTACAGCCATGGGCTTCAGACCCAGAAGCGGCAAAGAAGCTATGGACGTTCTCTGAAGAACTTGTTGGAGAGAAGTTTGACCTATAAATGCTCATAGATACGTGGGTTTCAAGGAAAATGTGAGAGCCTTTCACATAGAAGGATTTTCTGGCGATGGCAAGCAAATACAGTACACATTGGGATACATCCTCTCCATAGAATGTAATATGCTTTAGCTCTTACAATTATAGTGGCAGGGTATGCCTCAATTCCATTCCATCTAAAAACATCATTTGCACAGTGCGTTGAATTATAGATGACTATTTCATGGTAATATACCGACTATGGGCCCTGATCCTCTTTCCATACTTATACAACACCCACGGCACAGGCACTAATGCCACTGACACGAAGCCCAGCAGACTACTTGCCCAGCCAATGCCCAAGTTGGAGAACATCTGCACAGTGAACAGTGGGAACGCACCCGAGCATGCATATCGAAGGAGGCTATTGGCACTGAGCGCGCTAGCTCCGTGCAGTGATCTGTACGAATCCATGATGTATAGCGCACCACTGCTGTAAACCATGATATTCCCAATTGCAAACGGTAAAGCTGCAACAACAGGGCTTGACCAGTGTACGCCTACATCAGCGGTCCAGCCGAACCAGAAGAGGGATATTGGATTCAAGGCGCTGCCAGCCATTGCACCATACAGGCGGTACTCAGGCGGTACAGAACCTACACCATGCTTGGACTCTAGCTTGGGGTATGTTCGCTGGTCTATATAAACCACGGCAAGAAAACCGACAACACAGCCCAATGCAATGGGGATAAAGGTGAGCCCCTGCTGGCTAGGCGTGAAGCCGTACTGGCCGCCAAATATGTATGGAAAGGCGGCAAAGAAGCTGTAAAACACGGCGAAATTGAACGTCATGTAGATGGTCATGAAGAGTACGATGGATTCGACGAAGAGCATCTTAAACGGCTTGAGGACAATGCGCTGTATAACACCGCCCAAGGGGAGGGCGGCAGTGTGCGGTAGGAGTACATTGGTTTGTTTTTCCTTGCGTGCTCGCCTTTGGAGGATAGTCTTCTTGTAGGTTTCCGACTGAGGAATAGAGTAGAGGTAATTGGAGGCGAGCATGAAGAGAATTACCCATTCTAGCCAACGGAAGTCCTTCCTTTCACTGACGAAACCGCCAATGACAGGTCCTGGAGAAGTCAGCAGGGACATCCGTAGGTCAGGTATAGTATATCTCACCAAGGGCCGCACCGACAAATGGAGACACGAAGTAGAACGGATAGACGAATCCCGCAAGGGCAGGTTGCCAGATATCTGCGTTTGTGCCTCCACCCACTGACACCACTGCACTCCCAAAGAAGCCACTAAAAAAGCGGCAAACAGCTAGAGTAGTAAAGTTCTGTGCCAGTCCTGAGGCTAGAATAAACAACCCGAAGATGGGCATCGTTGTTAGGTATACAATCTTGCGACCATAATACTCGCTAACTGGTGCCGCGATAATGGCCCCGAGGCCAAGTCCCCAAAGAAAGAGAGAAAGACCAAGCAGAGATACCGTGTGAGATACCCCGAAGTGCTCTGAAACGTCGCTAGCCCCAGATGTGTAAATGGAGGAGGCGAAAGACCTATGGGAGTTAGAAATCACGTATGGCCGAGGAAGCCGAAGAAGCCTGCTTACACGTTAACACAGAGAAATGTTGGAATGCTGGTCGTATATATTCGTTTCCACATTGACCAGTTGTAGGGACAGTCAGGATCGTTAGGCCCCCTCCACTCTTCTATCGACAAATTTTGCTCCGCATTACTCTTAGCCGGCACTCTATCTACCATGCTGCGATGTTTCTAAAAGTGGTTGTTCTAAAAGTGGTTGGGTTGACGGTCTAAATTCTTTGAGATGATAAAGAAATAGTGGCGTCGCAAACGACATAAAATAGGTGTGAGTCAAGGAGTAGAACTTGGGTCAGGCGGAATGGCGTCTTGTGTTGGCGATCGAAGGACCTACCAATTATAGCGGGTCGTTGTGGTTGTTCAGCGGGGGGGAAGCGCGGAAGGGCGGGTAAGAAAATCGGGTCGAAAATCGGGTTGAAACTTATGTTTCGGGGCCGTGGAGCGGATATCTTGCTTGGGGGGAGGCGTTTAATTCTCAGCGGAGGTCTTAAATTCTCATTGGGTACGGCGCTGTATATGTGTAAGTACCTTAGGTAAAATCCTATGCTGGTCTACATTGGCGAGGGAGGTCGATAGCTCCCTATAAATTCCTCGGTGACTATCATGTCGCGGAAATCCGGAGCTATATCAATGCGAACCCTTTCCATATCTACGTCCCGCTTTCCTTTTTTCTGATCTTAGTCCCTAACCGTGGGTGGAAGCAAGTCCGGCAACTCGCTTAAATGTGGAAGCAAGTTCGGCACCTCAGAATTGCGACCGCAAGTACCTAACCATAGTAATTTGTATGTAAAGCTACTTAAAAATGCGTTCTACGAAATTATCACTTTTTTATTCCCACTCACTCTCACTCTCATGCCTACTCTCACGCCTACCCTCACTCGCACTCTCATACTAGGCCCCAGAATCAGCTTCTGGGTCGGTAATTGGGTCTTCTAACTCTGGAGGAATTGGAAGGCCTAATTTAGTAAGCTGAGCTAGGCTCTTCTTCCGGGCTTTTTCCAGTTTCTGTGCGTCAATTCCTGCTCGTTTGCACTGGTTCCGGGCCTAGTTTTCAGCCTGGCTTAGCTTCTGAGCTTTAGTGGCAGCGAGCTTGTCAGCCTAAATCTTAGCTTTCTGGGTCCGAAGCTTGTGAGCTTCAGAAGCCCGGAGCTCACCTCCACGCTAGAGCCGGCCCTAGCCCCCCGGCTTATTCTTCGAGTTCTTAACCTGCTGCCGAATAGCCTGTAGGTTAAGTTCTTGAAGCTGGCTGGTAGCTAGAACCTAGGTGGCCCTAGTAGTCTAGTTACTGTAGCTCTGCCGTGAAGGGCTACTAAAGGCCTCTGGAAGCTAGTCTTTCTAGCGTTGTAGGCTCTGTTCTATGCCCTAGAATGTAGTAGGTATAGGCGTAATAGGCTGTAGTAGGGTAGGTGTTGTAGGCTCTATAGGCCCTATAGGCGTAGGCTGCGAGTACGTACGCAGCTTCTTAAGAGCTGTATTATAGCTTATAGGCCATATTCCAGCTTTCTAGAACGCTAATTGTATAGTAGATTCCTTAAAGGTCTACTCTTGCATCTGTAGGAGATCTCTTATAAATTAGGGTAGGTTGTAGGTAATATCTATCTCTTGTATAGCACAAAGCATAGCCTGCCTATGCTAGTGCTTATATAGTTAGAATATTCCCACGTCTAATGGCTATAAAACATGTGTAAGGTGACTAGGAAAGGCTAATACAATAATGTAATGGTTAGTAGTAAGAATAACGAAATTATTGCTCCTATAGCTCCTATAAGAATTAAGGAGTAGAAGCTTAGGATTCTCCTAGTTATGTGGAGCAGTAAGCTGTATAAAGTAGTGTAGCTACTATAGAGCAAGCTAGCTATTAGAATAGCTAGTCTCTAAGAGTAGTATTAGCTCATTCCTATGAAGGTTCTTAGGGTACCACAATTCCATATGATTTTTACCTAGTATAATAAGTATAGGTAGAATCTTCTATCTAGCTGCAGATACTACCTCTATAATTGTAATAGATATACAATTCTTAGGGCTTAGAGTGTAGAGCTGCTTTATAGCTTAAGGCACTATAACTTTCTCACCTCCTAGAATTCTAATCCTAAATCTAGTTTCGTCTATATTCCAGATAACTCTAGATTTATATGACGCTATAGTACTAATTCTATGTACTCTTTAAACTACTTAATAATAGCAGACAGCTCCTAGGCTTATGTACACTACTAAGCAATAGGCTTTGTAGTAACAAAGTGAAAATCCTTAAGCTCCTGCTTTATAAGCTTACTAAGCTAGCTCTATGAGGGTGGCTATAGTAGGCTCTATAGGTGGCATACTGCCCTGTAGACCATATGCCTATTAGCCCCTAGCCCTAGGTAATATTACTCTAAAATCCATTTCTTTAGGGCTTTAATCTAGGCTATAGTAAGCACCCTATTCTAGCCTCTATGAGGGCGTGGCCTAGCTACCTAGGCGATTCTAGTCTGTATAGTTGACCTAGGGACCATAAAAATTTTACTTGTAGTACCTACAGATTTAGAGGGGTTTGCTGCAAGTTATTCACAGGCTTTTAATAGAGGTGTCCCTTCCATTAAATGAATTACATTTAATTACTATATAAATTACTATGTGTGGGAATGTTCAAGGTTTTAGTAAAGAGTAGCGGTGAACATATGTAGGTTGAATTCTGAGGTGCCGAACTATTCTATAGACCCATGGTCCATTTTCCATGCCTAGAGCTTATTCTTAACAACCCCATTTGCCTACTTAACTAGGCCTTGCGTTTATGGTGATTGTGGTGCTTCATTTACTACCTAGATTCCATACTTCCGTAGTAAGAGTAAGAGAGCCCCTTTAAATTCCTTCCTATTATTAGCCTACATAATCTTTAGAGGTAGAAAAGCTATAATAAATTAAGCAAAGCACTCTATAATAGGCTCTAAGTGCTTGCTTTTTAATGGGTATAGCTATGTATACTTTAAGAAGTGATCCTTTATATGAAGAATCCATTTATACTACCCTAACGGCTTATGGCGCATATTAATTAGGTTAATTTAAACCCTCTCCTACGCCCATCTACTTATAATAGGAACTAATGGAGCTTTTGTAGTATTTAGTCTATTTAAGGTGTAATTCTTACACCGTTTAAGTATAAACTCTCTTGCTTTATTCTATAGAACTGTTACTCTATAGTAGGCTACACCTTATTCTAGCCTATATGTAAGAGCTTAAGGTGTTCTTGCGTAATGATATTAAACACCTCTACTTTTAGCACTATATATCTAGGCTATAGGTAGCGTGTATCGCTCTTTTAATAGAGCTTATGGTCTAGAAGTATGAAGTTTAATTACATATGGGTTTTAAGGTTCACAGCTCCCTTATTCTATGATATATAGGCAGAGGGATCTTTAAGTATTCTACGCATATGGTATAGTTACTTAAGTGAGAATTGCTCGCGGTTATAGTAAGTTGTACTATTACTATAGGCTTTAAAAGCAGTGTGCACATCGTACGGAAATGGGTTTATTAAAGTAATAGTAGCCATAATTACTACTGTAAATAGGTGTAGGATTTGAATGTTTTCCTACGTTCTACGTTCTACGTTATTACCCCACTCGCAGTTGGGCTCGTAGTTGGGCTCATAGTTGGGCTCGTGGTTAGGCCGGTCCGCTCGTGAGCTGGCCGGCCGAACCAAAAGTCGGAAAATCTCGTGGTTGGGCCGGAACATATATAGATTCTAGTTTTACTGCTCCTCAGGGCGAAGTATACCCATTGATAGACTCAAATGTATGTATTTACTAAATGCGTCTTTGAAGCATTTAGTACCATCCTACTCTTCAACGTGCTGCTCTATAACAACATCGTCTGTCTCGAGTGTGTCCTTTATATCCTGTATGATCCATTCCATCGGGGTCAAATAAGTTATCTCAGCTCCAAATGGCACATTCTCCCCATTGCCGCTATGGAGCATACCGATAATTCTTCCATCGATATCGAGGACGCATGCGCCAGAATCACCCTGGTACGAGAAAAAATTGAGGCCTGGTATGTTAATAACACAACACTCCGTAGTCTGACTCCCACTCCCGAAACAACAATCAGACCTTATTTCATTAAGGGCCCCAACCGTCCATCCGCTCGTACGTCCATGTTTAAACACATGGAGACTCTCGTAGTTATGATTTTCTGAAGATCTTGATCCTTCGAGAATACGATTTAATTCATTTGGAGGCATAATTGTAGTTGTAGCCACGGAAGTATGGTATAGAAGATCGGGTACGCCAATGCACCCGCCATAGAGCTTCCTTATTGTATTATTCTCTCTAAGTGAAAATTGCGTCGGGGGAAGCTATATCGAAAGTTAGTGAACTCTACACTAGCTAACGGAAACAACTTACGACATTCGGTGGTAGTGTTTGAAGCCTTTCACTGCCGAGTTTCACTAATGCCCAGTCTCTCCTGTGGTTTATGAGAGGGTGTGTTGATATGCCCGGGGCATGAGCTAAAATCCCAAATGGAAGAGGAACGTTCTGCATTTCTAACTTGTCCGCGATGCATTTATCGAGTTTCTTTTGAGACACTTCAACTCTCTCCTCCCTTCTCTCTAGCAT
Organism: Pseudogymnoascus sp. BL308; assembly: GCA_001630595.1. Classification (NCBI taxonomy): domain Eukaryota; kingdom Fungi; phylum Ascomycota; class Leotiomycetes; order Thelebolales; family Thelebolaceae; genus Pseudogymnoascus; species Pseudogymnoascus sp. BL308. The sequence continues at coordinate 4,076 of LMYD01000122.1, read as the reverse complement.
GGGCGCCTCTTCCTCGGATTTTAGCTTCTCAGCGACGAATTTTTGAAGTGCCCACTCCCCTTCCTTTATGCCATAATCTCGGTCAATTTCATAATCCTGTAGGTCTTTTTTTGCAGGTTGAAGGATGATATCCGGGTTATATCCGAGTTTAAATGGTGCTAATGAGGTGGTAACAACGTGCTGACAAGTTAGGGCGTAATTAGAACCATCGATCTTCAGGAATAAGCATATTGAACCCGCCGAATCTGAGTCGGCGCTTCCGAGGCTCGCGCCCATCTTGGGCACACGCAAAAGTTCTAGTGGATAGTGCTCGTCCTGGCAATATCCTGCTTGCTGAAAGGGCCGACCAGTCTTGATCTCTGCGTGGACATCCGGCAAGTGGAACTCAACCATCAATGCATGTATCTTGCTAACCGCATCATGAGAAATATCCTCGTCGACATCGTTTATGTCCACTGTTATTAGGATAACAGGATAACTAGGTTCATCTCTATACCCGAGTCGGACGACATCGATGGTCTTCCATTTAATATTAGATAGTATCTGTCGGACTCTTGGCCTTAACTTGTCATCATAAATTGCCGCGATTTTGTGATTCCCAATAGTATACATAGCCTTTCGTTTCCGAATTTTCGTTGGACTGTGGCCAGGCTCGTCTCGTGTCTCCTCGGTGAATGGCTGGAACGGATATGCTGAACTTCGCGCAATCAGCATGCTCACAATATCCATCCTGGCATCGATCCCATAGTACCAGGACTCCCTCTCATTTTTTGAGGGCCTCATCTTGTTTCCGACAGACTCTGATATCGATAGGTAGGAGAGCTAGTAACAGACTATGGGTTTCACAAATATTGACAGGGTGGCTGGGCTTTTTGTAGCTTGTTACAGTCCCTTTCTGTATATCACAGTGTGTGGCGGACTTGGGAGAAATGGGTCTGTGAGACGAACTGCGCGGGCTTTGGTCGAGCAGAGAACAGTTCGGGGAGGCTGCGTCGGTTGGGATGCTTCCGTGTCGATTTAGGGAAGACGAGATAGAGAGCAAGCTGGGTAGATCATAACACAGTTGTAGACTATATGCAGAAAGTGTTGGACTGCCCCTCCCCATATCAGGGAAGAAATTTAATAATGCCAAAAAAAAAGGTGACCTAGTTCAAAATGGATGACTCTTATTGTGGTCTGACTGGTAGCCTATTTTCACTAAATTCGTCACTTAGGGGTTCTCGGCGTGCTACCGTTAAATGTGGCGATAGTTGGTCGTTAGTGCTTCATATTTAGAAATATATTAGTCCGGCGTTAGACTCAACTAGTCTAAGGGTAAGAAACGGTTATAATGAACTACTCCGCAAGTCTCTACGAACTTGTTGGGTCAAGCGAGTAACTGTCGTCACATACCAAGCCAACAAGCTCCAGGATAGAAAATTATTCTGAAGAGTAAGTTTAGATAAATAAGAGACCTAGATTCGACATCGTACGTGTGTACTCAACTACTCGCTCTTCCCCAGCCGAATAGCCCCTGCCTTCTTTACATACTCAAACTTCCCTGCCATCCCTGGCAACCACTGACTCTCTAGGTCTTTGCCAAAAACAGTTCCCGGATACCCAACATCAAATACTTTCGCCGCCTCGATCTCCTTAACATCCTACTCTCCAAGCTCCACCCCCAACGCCACTATATTCCCCTGCAGGTGTTCCAAGGTCCGGCATCCTATAATCGGGAACACATATGGCGCCTTGACCAGCAAATATGCGAGCGCAACAGCCGGAATTGTCGTCCCTTTCCGCTGCGCAACTGCCTCCAATGCCTTCGACACATTCACAGCATCCTCGCTTGGCTCGCCCCCACGCCCCTCCTTTGACCTCCCCCGCATCTCCTCAAACTGCGCCTCCGTTCTGAAATTCCCTCCACCAAGCGCGCCCCATGCTACGAACGCCATCCCTTCATCCTGACACATTGGGAAGATCTCACGCTCAACATCGCGGTGCTCCGCGCTCCAGCGACCCTGGTATACGCTGAAGGTGCGGAATCCATGGGCGCGGGCGTAAGCATTCGCCTTGGCGACGATCCAGGCGGGTGTATTGGAGATTCCCAGATATAGAACCTTCCCTGAGACGACGAGGGCGTTGAGAGATTGCATGATCTCTTCGACTCCGGTGCTAAAGTCCCACCAGTGCACATACAGGATGTCGACGTAAGATGTACGCAGGTTGCGGAGAGAGGCGGCGAAGGAGGTGTGCAGTGACTTGGTGCCATTGCCCATATAATTTGCCCGGATCTCGTGTGGGTGTGGGACACGGATCGCGGTGGTGTATTTGGTTGCTAGGACAAGCTGGTCGCGATTTTGGCGTGAGTGCATCCAGTCCCCGATCCACTTCTCTGAGTCGCTGTTCTGGTAGTGGTTTGCGCTGAGTTGTTGTTAAACATGGTAGTAGCCATGGGAGACAAGGAAGACTTACGTGTCAATGAAGTTTCCGTTGTTCTCGTAGTAGTAGTCAAGAATTTTCTCAGCGGTCTCCTTGGTGCATTCGCCCATGAAATCCTTCCTATTTTGTACCATCAGCAGCTAGAAATTTAAAGTGAAAGGAAAATCCAATTCATTCAGTAGTATATACGAAGGGATGCATACCATCCCTCGCCGAAGTTCATCCCTCCGAGGCATAGAGGGCTAATCCGCACTGCTGCACTTGGTGCGAGCAGTCGGTAGATTCCCAAAGAGCTCTTCAATTCTGGGGTGGTAATATCAGGCATGATGAGGGCAAATATGTTGATGAGCTGGCGTGCTGTATTTGTAGACTGGAAAAGCAGGAGAGTGAAGGTTGTCTGTTGGGTATTGAAGTTCGATTCAACTCGGGGAAGATGTTGATTTTATAGTTTTTCCCTCTGCGGGGTGCCCTCCATTTATAGTCCTGTGCCACAAGCAATCCAGTCGAAGACATGACGCCTAGAAATCCATACCTCAATTAAATTATACTGAGATCTTCTGGAGGGAGACCATTCTAACAGTTTGGAGGGCCTGCGGCCGCGTCTTGGTGGCTTGCGGCCGCTTCATTTCTGCGGCCGCACCTTGGCAAGCGGCCGCATGTCAAAGCCTGAAAGGGTTTAGTACTCGCATATAGGCCATAGCTTCAATCCAAACAAAGCACATTAGTGAACCTAATATCCAGGAGTGACGTTGAGACCAGCCAATCGGATTTTGAGACGAGATGACTGAGATGAGCTTTACTTATAGGTTATACAAACCTACGGGGGTTTTTGAGTATCTCAGCGCCCTATTTCTTGTCAGAATCTGACTTGCTTTATTATTTGGGCCGTTTCGAGGAGGGTGGACGGCCTTGAGTTGTCAGAAAGACGTCCAGTCCGGGTCAATATTAACCCGATTGTATGTGTTCCGGCCCAACCGTCAGATCAGCCAGCTCGCGAGCTGGCCGGCCCATTCGCGAGCTGGCCGGCCCAACCGCGAGCAATTAATTAGAAGTAAGAGTATTCAATTGATCTATATAGCTACGTTTCCTATAGTGTCTGCCCGTGTTCGTTTCCGAGGCCTTGCAACTAAAGCTATTTCCGTACGAGTAGTAAGACCTGATAAATTACCACAGTTATGGTCATCGTTATGGCAGTGTACACTACACTCCTTAGATTCCTTATAACACCTACACCTCTTTGTACTACACTGCCCTTTGCACTGACAGGATATTCCAACCCGAGCACTTGTAGAAGCCTCTCTAGCTGCAAGCCCTAGGCTTACTTCCTTAGTAGATGTAGGAATTACTATATCACTCCATAGAGCTTGCTCTACAGCTCCGAGTGATTTAGTAGGAATAAGGCGTTGTATAATACCTGAAGCTGTAAGAATCCGATACCTATGAGGGTAGGGCTCTTCTAGAATTCGTGCAAATAGCCTCTTATTATCAGTCGAGGTTCTATCCTCTCGTGGCACCTTAATAGAGACTATTGCTCCTATATCAAAGTGCTGAATATCATGCTTCTTTGTATATTTGCGTACCATAGAAATCCTTGCTCGTTGAGTGGCTGCAATAGCTCTCTCAATTACAGGATCAGGTGCCGCCTGAAGCTCAGT
>LMYD01000121.1:0-35116 GCA_001630595.1 Pseudogymnoascus sp. BL308 | reverse complement strand
TCACGTGAAGGCACGTGAGGCGTACGCCGAGGAAGCCCTACAGTGGAGCCGCCTACTCGGCAATTAGGGCCCACGGGGTTCCGATATAAAGGGGACTGGGGCCTCCGAGTGAGGCCTCCAGTCAATAGTCGATGTAGCTACGTAGATCTATTGTTACGCTATATACGATCCTTTCTGCCTACTGATCTGGTTCCCTGAACTCACGTGTGACCCTAGGACCTACGCCTTTACACTACGTCGATGTTGCCAAACCAAGCCAAACCTCACAGCTGAGATGAACTCCTCGAGAGGTGTCCCTCCGGGACATTTCGAAGCCAAGTGTTATACTAGATTTTGATAGTTTCGAGTACCTCTGTTATTGTTGTGGGGTAATTGAATTCTATTCAGTTGCTGTTGCTGATTGCTTCGACCTGACTGACTCTTGACTCCAAGCACGCTGATGATACCAGGCTGCAGAAGGCATAATTCGGCATTGGACAAGCCACAGGCATATACGAGCTGCCATGGCCTAACAGCAGTATTCGTCCAGTTAGCAATCCAAGTTGGTCCATCCATCTTGCGTAGATAAAGATCGCAGAACTGCAGTAGAGCTAGGCTCCGGTATTGCTGTACAAATTTTGGAGTAAAGTCCTCATATATTTGCGCCGCTGTAAGGGTGTAGTCCGGAATGACGAGTTTAGCTAGCTAGTGGACGAACATGCCAAGTAAGGCGTAGATTCGGTCTCTGGGATTTTCACAGCTAGAGTGGGAGGTCGTAAGCAAGGAGGCGGTGTTTTGGTAAAGGCATATAAATTACTTAGATGTAATTGTTAGGTTCTAACTCTGAGCGAAGTGAGCAGTTGGCGGAAGCAAGTGTGAAAATAAATTATGTGCGAAGGAACTTAAGAGTCATTTATCATAACTAAAATTCCATTCTGCTTTAGTCGCTGCCACTCCCACTTTTAGGCTGTATGGGCTCTTTCTAGGCCTCAACCTTACTGGGTTCCTGAGCATTTTTCGGCCAATTTCTGCACAAGTACTAGATTTACCAACCCTATAGCCGACTAGTTGATGTCTGTCTTGTCCTTCCCTTCTTTGTCATTGATCCATGCGGCGCAGATGTTCCCCGAGAAATCATGGCCATAGTGAATGCACATCTATAAGAAGACGTAGAAGATGACTCGAGGTGATGCCGGGAAGTATGACCCTTACCCTGCAGAACCTCAATTACCATGCTGCATAGTGCCAGACGGATGGCTAGCTTCACTCGACATACTATCCAACTCCTTTGCCAAACAGGTTGTCGAGGGTCAAACGCAGCGATGTTGGTGGTGTCAACCACATATCACATCTAAATTATAGACAATGCCAATCACTCCTTAAAACGACAAGGGCCCTAGATTCTATGCTATTAGCACTATTTACAGTAATAAACAAATGGATTTCAAGCTTTGTATGGCACATCGGACAAGTTGCCCAATAGTCTTGATTCTCGTGAGTCCATCTATGATTGTATTTTATTGAATAGGTAAAACGTATATAAAAAAAAAAAAAACATACAACAGTGGGTATTCGCTGGTGGTCACCCACCCAACTACTAATCCACCGATCTCAAGCTTGTGTATGGCAGAGCGGACGGGATGCCCAATTCTCTTGAGTCTATGGTCGTATGTGGGAGTTACTATCATAGTAGGGTATTATATATGTACATATGTACGTTATTTAACACCATCTGACAATACCGACGATACTGGTACGGCCTATGTCGTCTAGCTTGCCAGGTAGCGTCGCCGCCCTTACCCCTTACATACCCTCCATTTTGTAATATAGCGACCATCTCAACTTTAGAAACGTGAATCTCATATTTAGAACGCGTGGTATCGTGACATTCAAAAGCCATGACTGATTTAAGGTATTTCTCAGAAAGAAACATATAATTGTCCCGTGCTGTACCATGCAAATTATGCACAGCACCCCTACAAAAGACGTCACTCAAACTCAGCCCCGCAGCACCGCCCCACCCCCACCTCAACCAACACCTTACAAGTACGCGCGCAAAGCTTACACTTCAGCTCTTCTTCCTTCACATCAAACATTTCTTCCCTTTGAAAGTTAACATCTTCCTATTCATCACCCTAATAATCTCCTCGTTTCTCCATCGGTGAGATTAAACAGCGCAATGGGTGTAAGTTCACGTCGTCATCAACTTACCCTGCAGCTACGAACTAACCCGACCCCTAGCTCGCATCGAAAATGGCCGCGGCAGGAGGTGCTGCTGCTGCCTACGGAGCTGCTCAACAATACCCAGGTGGACCGGCTGGCGGACAACCTCCATATCCCGGTGGACCGGCCGGTGGACAGCCTCCATATCCTGGTGGACCAGCGCAGGGTGGACAGCCGCCATATGTAAGATATACTCCTGGCGCCAACCGGTGTTTCGCGTGCTGACTGTTTAGCCCGGCGGTGGTGCTCCGGCATACCAGGCATATCCAGGAGCGGCACCCCAGGGTCAGGGTCCTCCTCACGGTCAGGGTCCCCCACAGGGCCAATACGGGCAACAGCAACCATATGGTGCCGCTCCCCCTCCACCCCAGGGATACCCACAGCAGGGTGGGAAGCCAGTTCGCCAGGCACAGACGAATCCGCAAGCCTACCGTGGACTTCTCCAACAAACAATCCAGGAGAAGAATATCCAGAGCTTCTTCTCGAACCCCGCCACTCTCGACCAAATCTGCCAGGCCGCGCCCGGAAAAGTGCAGCACTTGATTCAGACATGGAAGGTTGAGCCGGAGGTTGGCCAGGATATCGTCAAGCTTGCTTTGTTCGATATCGTCCTTTACGTTGGTATGTATCCGGAATCAATCACGGTGTAGCTATTCTAACGCCTTCCAGACGACAGTGGATCTATGCAATTCGAAGAAAACGGCGAGCGCATCCAAGATCTCAAGCTCATCCTCTCCAAAGTCGCCTTCGCCGCGTCCCTCTTCGACGCCGACGGCATCGAAGTCCGCTTCATGAACAGCGACCTCCAAGGCAACAACATTCGCAACGAAGCCGAAGTCGAGCAGCTCATCTCCCGCGTCCAATTCAAGGGCCTCACACCCATGGGCACCCAGCTCCGCAACAAAGTCCTTGAACCCCTCATCGTCCAGAGGGCCCGCTCCAACCAGCTCCGCAAGCCAGTCCTCGTTATCACAGTCACTGACGGCCAGCCCGCCGGAGAACCCGCCACCGCTGTCTTCGACGCTATCCGCTACACCTCTGGTGAGCTGACCCGCTCTCCGTACGGAAAGGGCGCTGTGAGCTACCAGTTCGCGCAAGTCGGAAACGATCTCAAGGCGCGCGAGTTCCTGGGAAAGCTGGACGACGAGCCCGGAATCGGCGAGCTCATCGACTCTACCTCCAACTTCGAGGTCGAGCAGGACGAGATGTCGCGTGCCCATCCTCCGGTGGACTTGACCCCCGATCTGTGGCTGTGCAAGCTCCTTCTCGGCGCCATCGATTCGAGCTACGATACTAAGGATGAGAAAGGAAACAGGCCGGCTGGCGGACAGGCACCATATGGTGCACAGCAGGGACAGTATGGTGCTCCCCAGGGCCAATACGGCGCCCCTCCCCCAGGTGGAAAACCACCCTACGGCGCAGCCCAGGGACAAGGCCAATACGGCGCTCCCCCTCCCGGCCAGTACGGTGCCCCCGCGCAAGGCCAGTACGGCCAGCAGCAGCCTCCATACCCTCCCCAGGGACAGGGACAGTACGGTCAACAGCCTCCCCAGGGACAGTATGGCCAGCAACCCCCTCAAGGGCAAGGACAGTACGTTCAACAACCTCCTCAGGGGGGGCAGTACGGTCAGCAACAGCCGCCTTATGGACAGCAGCAGGGGCAGTATGGTGCTCCCCCGCCACAGGGACAGTATGGACAGCAGCAGTATGGTGCGCCGCAGAAGCCTCCAGTAAGTTATTTGGGGTGAGATGTCGGAGAATGGAAGGGAATGATGCTAACGGCGTGAACAGAAGTACTAGACGCCTCACGGTCATGGTGGGGTAGTCGAGGTCGGGGGATTGTGGTTTCTAGATAATTCTAGAAGTAAAGTAGGCTATGGCGAGATTTTACGTTTCATGAATTAGTCGTTCCTGGACGGCTCGTTGGCTTTTTGTGAGAGGGGGATTGATTTCGGGTATTAATGAGACAATGATGTGTTTTACACCCCATACCTCCCTTCTCGTGATATTCCCAGCGCATGCGTGTTGTCCCCTTCCCCGCCACCACCGCACCCCGCCCCCTCCCCCTTCCCCAGCGCCCAACCCAAACATCTATAAAAGCAGCGCATCAACCTCAAGTCCAAACTAAACTCGAGCAGCACTTTGAGACAGCGAATATACAACGCTGGAATACGATGATCACGACCGAGACTAGGTGGTTGGGGGGTAGCGGTATGCCCCGCACTCCGTCTACGCTTTTTCGTCACCGTGCCCTTCTCGTCACCGCGCCCTTCTCGTCGCTGCGCCCTTCTTGTCGCCGCACCCTTCTTGTCGCCGCACCCTTCTCGTTGCCGCGCCCTTCTCATTACACTCTTCTTCCTGCCGCCGCTCTCTTACCCGAGCAGGGTAACAAAAACGCGGCCTCTATCATTGGTGAAGCCCGGTCTATTTGTAATGCCGGTATCGAAGATCACCGCAGGATGCCCGATGCCCTCCATGGTGTCCGTAATACCAACGTGTATGAGGAGGGCCCTTCTGGCACACACAGGGGGTTTAAATAGTATGGACCGCTCGGAAGGGTTGTATGTGTTGTGATGTTGCGGAAGGTAGGGCGGGGGGGCAGAGTGGATAGATTGAAGTGGTGAAATTATACTCCTCATACAGTCTCCCATCCCCCCCAATCCCCAGTCTATTCTATCATTATTTTATCCAACACAACTACAAGATCAGCATCATCACCGCCTCAAACTGCCCTGATCTCGATACGCCGAAGTAGTTTGTGGCACCATTGCAGAAAGCATCGAAATTCAGGGACCATGGGAGTTATAAACTTCACGGTGATGTCCTCTACCCTCATCTCACAACCCACGAATACTCAGCGGAACCAGAATGGCGTAGTATCATCCTATCCACTCCAAGGTGATATAACTCAAGTGCTATGCCAAGGTCCTTGCCGTGAGGCTATGGTGACTGTCCGTTTACCTTCTCGTCACCGTCAGGTTCGTGTCACCGCCCTTCTCCACGCCGCGTTCTTGTCACCGGGGCGCCTTCTCATCACCGTCACTCCAATGGAAACTTAAGGAATAGCCTTGATGACTCCTCATACCACAAATTAACGCTGAGCATCGATGATGGCACCATTTGGAAGCACACAGTTGACGAAGCGAATGCGCGAGGTATGAAGGCGGGCGCCGACGCAGAGAGCTGTGGTCTATGAAATATAGATCCAAACGGGATAACAACAGCACCGGCGTTGGGTTCCGTGATAGGAGCTGCTGGAACACGAACTTCAGGTCTAGTTTACTTATTTGAATCTAGGATCTGATACCAGTGTCTGTCAGACGTCAAGTGATTTCTTATGGGTTATGCGGCCAGAATGACTTACTATAGCTAAATGTTCGCGCTGAATCTTGCCTTCGGGCCTTTGTAATCATATGTGCGCCGACAATCAGTATTTTCTCACGGTGAGCAGGAGATGAAATGGTCTGTATCACGCCACCGCGTCCCATTACTCATACCCCTAACATCACTGCACTCTCTCGAGCTCTTCAGCACTCTCGCCCCATAAACGGGCATGAGTATCGGTCATAGTGGCGGATGAGACTCAAGCCGAAGCGAGATGTTGAGCGCGAGAAAGGACAGGATACTGGGCAAGCTGGGAGGGAAGACACCAGACCGAGCAGGATATCTTCCCATTTGGCCCCAAACATATATAAAAAACCCGATCCAAAACTCAGCGGACTTCGATAGAGTTCTGATAGGAACAACGGATTCTATGGAGGGAGACTCGACTCCCACCATCATCTTTGATCTTAACGTTACAAAACGTCTTTGGCGTATGTCGAGTTTACGCACATAGCCTCGTTGCTGTCGCTGATATTTTCTCACCGGGGTGTTCTTGTCACCGCCCCCCTCTCATCACCCCTATTAACCCCTTCCCCACCGTCTGCTTTCATCGCACCGTCCACCACCTCCCTTGAAGCTGTTCATGAATTTGGCATGAGTCTCACTCGGGTTCTCACGCATAAAGTCTACGTATCATCTCATATCACTAGATTTGTGGTGTGAGAGGGAGCCACTCACCATAATTTCGGGCTTTGTAAATACCCCTTCTTCGACCGCCTTGTGGCGCCGCCTCTCAACCCGTTCACGACGTATCATTCATGACATGGAGTGAATTGCTGGTATGCAGATGTTGATGAGAGGCGGAAGTCACGGGGGGATACAGACCTGTGAAAATGTAGGATGATGTAAAAGTGGTACTCATACAACCCCCTTCCTTCTCCATGATTTATGGACTCGTAGAGCCAGCAAACAACTACACCGATCTAGAGAGCGCTGGGCGGCCCTTAGTATGGGGGGGGAATGGCAAGAGTTTCACTAGCCTTGACAAGTCGATGCTCAAGGAGCACAGGACCGAGATTCTCACCACCGCTCCCTTCTCATATCTCCCATCTCACCACCGCGCCCTTCTCGCAACCACCCCTTTCTCGTTATCGCTCCCATCTCCCCACCACCTAGGTTATGTACTTCCTCCCAATATCCTAGCCATAGCCCTCAGAGTGTATGATGCAGATGACGACAACGCCATAATGCGAGTGAGGGTGGAGACCCTGATTTTCCCCATGGTTATGTTTCCGCTGGTCTCTCAGATGCGTTAAGATATGGCGATGCCACCGCGACCCCCACCCACCCCTCTCCAAATATCCCAGCCAAATCCCGTCCCGCCCCGCCCCAGTTCGGAGCACGCAAACCCAAATCCAAACCCAGATACAAAACCTAACTCAACCCCATCAAACCAACCACGCGACAGCAACAGTTCTTGCAGCTGTGCATATGGTGGGTAGGAGGGGGGCTTGACCTCGAATCTAGGTCCAATATTTATGTCGTAATCGAAGGGTATACTTGGCGTTTTCGAGATTGGGTGAATACCGGTCGAGAATATTTCTCATAGCTCTATCCTAAGTGTTCTATCCTCGTAACGCCACATTTGAAAGAATACGTTCCCTTACATAGTTTGGGTGTAGCGTGAGCAAGTCCTTGTCTAATGAAATGGAGCCCCAAAATGGGACGCCTGTGGCTTGAGGGATTTCAGGAAGACAGAGTTGATGCGAAAAATTTAACCTTAACTTTATTCTACGTCTGGTGTCCGGATCGACAATATATCCGTGTCACTACGGCAGCTTTACTGTATGAGAATATCAGGATTACCATTCCACACTGACACCAAGCTAACAATTCAGGCATACCTATAACTTAGTATTAGAGTCTACAACAAAGGCGAATAATTATCGCGAATAATTTATGCGACCAAGTCGTACTATCGTGTCTCCACTTTCGCCACGCTCCCGACCCTGCTTCCTAGCTTTATCAGTGGGGAACCCATATGGAGCGCTACCAACCTTGGAAAAAGATCTACTACCTATTTGCCTCGTCCTTGTCACTGACTTAACCAAGTTATGGCCAAGAAGGCATCATTCTCCATCTGCAGGCTTTTGGGTCGTCCAACGCTGAAATAATATTGCTAAACGTGGTGGGGTGGACACAAAGATGGCTAAAGTACCACGAAAAACCCTTCCGGGTTACTTTCTTTGTTTCGACACTATATAATCAACACCCAAACTGCGATTCTGAATTGCATTGAGCAGAAGGAACCAGTTCAACTTAATCAACATGGACAAATACGTGCTCCCATGCGAACCGCTGGCCAATCCAGATGCTGTGGTAGCTGGGGAAAACTATCGCTTTACACTTCTGGGTGGCACTGTGATTCGCTATGAATGGTCCTCTGACGGCCAATTCGAGGACCGCGCCTCAACTTTTGCCATGAATAGAAAGTTTCCGGCGCCCGACCGTCAGATTCGAGATGTGGATGATCAGCTGGAGATTATCACGCCTTCATTTCATCTCACTTACGACAAAAAACGATTTAGCCCCAGCGGTCTCACGGTCACCCTCAACAGCAAAGTCACATTGTGGGGATCGGAGTGGAAGTACGGCAGTGATCCCGAGAACAATCTCGGAGGTACAGCACGAACATTGGATGGGGTAGATGGTCGATGCGACCTAGGTGCGGGCATTATCTCAAGGTCAGGCTTTGCTAGCTTGGATGACAGCAACACCATGCTCTTTGATGGAAAAGGGTTTGTTGTTACTCGGCGGCCAGGTAATCGCGTTGATGGGTATTTGTTCTACTACGGCCACGATTTCAAGGGAGCCATGAAATCCTTTTATGCCATCTCTGGTGACCAACCTCAGCTACCAAGATGGGCGCTCGGAAACTGGTGGAGTCGCTACCATGCGTACAGCGCAGACGAGTATATCGGTTTGATGGACAAATTCAGCGATCGAGGAGTTCCTCTCTCGGTAGCTGTGATTGACATGGACTGGCATCTTGTTGAAGATGAACAGGTTCCTCATACTGGATGGACGGGATATACATGGAACAAAACCCTCTTCCCAGACCCATCCGCATTTGGCAAAGCATTACACGACCGTAAACTCAAGATTACGTTGAACGATCACCCGCATGCTGGCATACATCACCACGAGGACCTCTACGAAGAAATGGCACTCGCTTTGAATCACGATATCTCGAAGAAAGCCCCGATCGCGTTCGACTCGACATGCCCCAAGTTCATGGACGCCTATCTAAACATACTCCATCGCGGCATTGAAAATATCGCCTGCGATTTCTGGTGGATCGACTGGCAACAAGGAGCTAGCTCCCGCGTACCAGGACTTGATCCACTCTGGCTGTTGAACCATTTCCATTTCCTCGACAGTGCGCAGACGAAGACTATAGATCAACCTCTGATATTTTCCCGCTACGCTGGACCCGGAAGCCACAGGTATCCAGTAGGCTTTTCTGGGGACTCGATTACCAGCTGGGCGAGTTTCGAGTTTCAGCCAGAATTTACTGCCACTGCCTCGAACATAGGGTACGGCTGGTGGAGCCACGATTTAGGTGGGCATATGAAGGGCGTACGAGATGACGAATTGGTCACTCGATGGATTCAGTTTGGGGCATTTTCGCCGATTCTACGCCTCCATTCCTCGAACAGTCCATGGACATCGAAGGAGCCGTGGTTGTATTGCAAGGAAAGCGAAGCCATCATTCAGCAGTCCATGCAGTTCCGCCACCGCCTGCTACCTTACCTGTACACAGTCAACGCAGAAACCGCCTCTTCTCACGAGCCATTAATCCAACCAATGTACTGGAACTTCCCTTCGCGAGATGTTGCCTACGAGTTCCCCAACCAATACTATTTTGGTCCTCATCTGATTGTGGCACCAATTGTTAAGCCGCGGGACAGCAGAACGGGTCAAGCCATGGTCAAGGGCTGGATCCCTCCTCAGAGACACGTCGATATATTCACTGGTATCGTCTATGACGGTGACCGAGAGCTCAACATGTATCGTTCTCTTGAGCAAATACCCGTCTTGGCCCCCGAAGGTACCATCATTCCTCTAGATGGGAAGCTCGTGCCTGATAACGGATGTGGCAACCCCGAAAGTTTCGAGGTCCTCGTCGTTGTTGGCCGAGACGGCGAGTTCACTATTATCGAGGACCCCCGAGATGATACTGTGAAGCCAGAGGCTGGGGTAGTTGACCAAGAACCGCGCACTGCCCAAATCCAGTATAAGCAGGATTCCGGACAGCTTAAGGCAACCGCCAAGCGCGGTGCATGGTCCTTTAGGTTCCTCTCGATAACCGAGATACCCTCATCTCTCAAGGTCACCGTGAATGGTTCGGACATAAACGATGCAGATATCAGGGTCGAGAACTATCCTCTCGTCCCAAGTATGGTTGTGAAATTTCAACCACTCACCGACGGCAAGAACGAGTTGATTATCGACTTGGGGTCGTCTCCGCAACTGAGTATGCTTGATCATTCCAGTCGTATCGAAGACCTGCTTCGGAACTACCAAACAGAGTTTGAGATTAAAGACAGGATATGGGCTCTTGTCAACCAAGTTGGCCGCCCTGCCACTGTCAAGATAGGAGGACTTTTGAGCATAGGCATAGATGAAGCCTTGACTGGCCCTATAGCAGAGTTGATGTGCTCGGACAGCCGGAGCGCATGATTATGTCTGGTGTCTGGAACAAGTGGTCTCTGACTTATCTATGGCTATGATCAGTGTTCCGGACTCCATTTCACTTGGATCTAAGTTGGCATTACGAAGGATACGCTCATGAGTTTACACTATAGAAGGGGGTTCACTATAGAAGGGAACAAAGGTCTGGTCATATTTAGATCTAATAAAGCAAATTGATACTCTATGACATGATATCCATGGTTGTGATACTTGAGAGGAGTTAAATTCGTGGATGATGTGCTGATGTATGCGCTGGATTAGCTCAATTCTCGAGTGTAGGCTCAGAATGCTCGATCAAGTCTCACGGAGTGATGAAAACCGCCCATGTACGGAAATACGAGTAAGTGAAGACTTGTAAAGTTCTCACTCTGTGCCCGAGAGTAACCCCGACACCAACTCAGGGATAGAGCTCTTCAGTATAAAGAATAATTACAGGAGCTATATTATTAAAATATGCATACAAATAGGCTCTGCTCGTGATTATGGCGGGATTATCATTTCCTATCCTACAGAACCTACCAGCACAGCCTTACAACAATAGCAGACGCTCATCACATCACCGCTCCTTGTCTTGAGCTATTTCAAGAGGCCCCTGTAGTTTGATGCTGGAGGCCAAACACGTTCTACGCAAAATATGGCATAGCTTGAAGTTGGCGCACAATATCGAAAAGTTGAGAATACTAGCTACTCTTGGTATTGGTTCTGGGCTTGAGTTAACAGCCAAGGGTACTCTCGGCATCATACCGAGCCGAGATGGACATCCAACTAGTAAGTTACTACCGACCTCTACCCCACTCGATAGTTGGTGAAAAGCCGTAGATAGCGCAGATAGTCGGCTTGTCTAGTGCGTGCTCCAGCATGTCGGCCCGACATGAACAGTCTAGTGCGTGCTCCAGAGTGTCGGCCCGATATGAACAGGCATGTGAATCTAAGCGTGGGCTTGTGTGAGCGCTAATGTAGTATGCTAGCTTAAATAACTAGTTTACATGTACCAGGCGGCGCTAGAATGTCGTCGCCGAAAATATTCGCTGCAATTCCGAAGCCGTAGCCCTAAATCTGTACCTTGCCGCCGAAATTATTCAGGGACCCCATCATAGCACACGCTAACTTAGGTCTTGGATTAGCGTACCTGGGCTGGGGGTTTTCAACTGATGGTGGGGTAGAACATCCCGAGCTCGGAGAAATCCCCAGACTAACGTCAAAACCTTGCCAACAGCGTGGAGCCCCGCTTCCCCACGACAGGTCAAAGGGGGAGTTGGAAAACCTGGAGTTTGTCACCCAAGTATACTAACTTAAATAAGTTACTATGTGACTTACAGGGGGGAGAAACTCAACTAGAATGGCAAAATTATCACGAAGTGGCAGGGACGTGACCAAGGCGTTAAATCTATATAAACTCATGGTCTGCCTGGTCAACCAGATTCCATTGTTCAGTACCTATCACTCCCATCTCTTTCCTTGGGGAAACTTATACTGCCGCCATGGATTCGAAAAGCTCTAAACCAGACATAGGTGCAGAGCATCAGGAATACTCCTCGCCCGTAGTCTCAACCTCTCCGACCAACATGTCACCAGAACAGCCAGTCTCGACAGCAAATAAAGATGGTGGGCCTCATAAACCGGAGCCTGGTGTCTCCTTGCTTCGTGACCTGGCGCTCGATGCAGAGGTAGCAGACACCATGCAAAAGAATATGAGCATCAGGGAGGCCGTCAGGAAATACCCCAAGGCAATCATCTACTCCATGGTTCTATCCCTCTGCATTATCATGGAAGGCTATGATACGTCTCTTATTGGCAGCTTCTTCGCTCTCCCTCAATTTCGAAAGAAGTTTGGAGTTCAGCTTGACAATGGCGATTACCAGGTGACGGCGAGCTGGATGTCTGGACTCCAAAATGGAACGCAGGTCGGTCAGATTTGCGGCCTGATGGTCGCTGGTATTTTGGCCGATCGCTTTGGCTACAAGAAAACCATTATTGGGGCGCTCTTCCTCACAATCGCCTTCATCTTCATCTTCGTCTTTGCACAGAACATCGCTATGCTGTTCGCAGGAGGAATTCTCTGCGGCTTGCCGTGGGGCGCATTCCAGATCCTCACGACCACCTATGCCGCTGATGTGGCTCCGATCCAACTGCGACCCATCTTAACGACCTACGTCAACATGTGCTGGGTAATTGGCCAGTTGATCAGCACCGGCACCCTTCGAGGCCTCCTGAACCGCTCCGACGATTGGGCATGGCGCATACCGTATGCCATCCAATGGGTGTTCCCACCACCAATCATACTCGGTGTGCTGTTTGCACCGGAGAGTCCCACATGGCTGGTCAAAAAGGGGCGTCTCGAAGAGGCCCGAAAGGCACTGCGTGGTCTGACTAGTTCTGAGGTTGATGATGAGGAAATCTCTCAGACCGTGGCTATGATCGCGCACACGAACGAGCTGGAAATACAACTCCAAGAAGGCACGTCGTATCTCGATTGTCTTCGTGGACCCAATCTCCGCCGGACTGAAATTGCCAGCGTCGTCTGGATGACTCAGGTCCTATGTGGTATCTGGTTCGGTGGAAACATAACATACTTCTTGCAACAGGCCGGCTTCAACCCCGACAGGTCGTTCGACTTCGGTATCGGTACTAATGGCATTGCTCTAGCTGGGACAATTGCATCTTGGTTCGTCATGCCGCTTGTTGGTCGACGCACCTTATACCTCGTCGGATTAAGTGTTATGTTCACCATCCTCTTGATTGTTGGCGCCCTGGGGATCCCCGCCCCTCAACCCTGGATTGGATGGACTTCGGGCGGTTTTATGTTAGTTTTTGTTGCTACCTACGGCGTGACAGTGGGACCGGTTTGTTACTGTTTAGTTTCCGAGATTCCGTCGACACGGCTGCGAATCAAGAGTGTCGTCCTTGCTCGCAATGCCTACAATATTGCGAGCATCGTCGCCAACTTCCTCAACCCTCCCATTCTCAACCCGAGCGCATGGAACCTACGTGGAAAGGGCGGCTTCGTCTGGTGCGGGTTTTGCTTGTTTGCATTGATCTGGTCATATTTCCGCCTTCCTGAGCCCAAGGGTCTGTCGGCCGCCGAATTAGATATCCTCTTCGAAGATGGCGTCAGCGCTCGCAATTTCCGCAAGGTGCAGGTAGACGCGTTTGCAAGGGGAAATATGAAAGCGGAAGAGGAGGATGCACGGGTGACAGATGCGGTACCGGCAACGAGTGAGAAAGTGTGAAGATATTTAATATGGATGGGTGAAATGCGGTGGAATTTTCAAGGAACTTTGTAACTTAGTTGATAACTTATCCTATGCGCACAGAAGCGCGTGTCTACCTGTCTATCCTGAACCTAGACCGCCCAGTGACAGTTTATGTGCACGTCCGTGCTAAGCGACAGACTTTTTGGTCGCGGAGTCCTGGAGTACTGAAGCGGGGCCCGGACTAGGGTAGCACGCGATTGATAGGTGCTTCAGTACCCCTCCCTCACCCCGCCCCGCCCCCCTGGATGGAATCCCCGCATCCCCACACATCGTAGTGCTACCCTGTAGAGTAAGTTACCCTGGAAGAGTCAACTGCCGCTTCTTCTTCTCCCTCATCTCATTCTTCTTCAACTTGCCTCGCCAGCCTGCATACCCCGATGAGATCCACAACTCCCTGTGACGGTTGCTCTCTGCGACGTGTACGATGCCGTGGCGGACACCCTTGTTCCGAGTGCCAGCGACGCTCCCTGACCTGCACTTTCCTGCGCATCCCCAAAAAGAGGGGCCCAAAAGGTCCTCGACCAGCTACCGGCTGCAGGATCAAGACATTTCAGAGAGATCTCGAGAAGGCTAATCCGCCTAGTCGTGATCTACACCCTACGTCAACGTCGACCCAGCAACAGCCTCCTCATGCTTCCCCGGATCTGCTTACACAACCGCTCGCTTCACCTCCAGCACCTTCCTTGCATCAGCTCCCCCTTAGTGCCTATCTCAAGTTTTTGGAAATCTTCCGTCTCCGTCTCTACCCAGTCTGGCCTATCGTATCTTACGATGATCTCATCTCACGCCTGAGAGCTGACAGCCAGGATTTCGAAGCGTATGCACTGGCCGGTGCACTGTGTGCCGCAGTCATCTCCCAGCTCCGGTTGCCAGAGAATGACGCCTCGTTCCTTCCCGTCTCCTCTCGTCACTTCCAGATGGACGCTGAGCGACTGAGAATTTTCTTCGACTATCGTGACCATTATTCCATGGCCTCGCTATTGACCTCGTTTTTCCTCCACGTCTATTTTGCTAATACCAACAAGCTGCAAACAGCTGGGCTCTTCTTGCGTGAAGCAATTGCATTCACGCACGGCCTCGCATTGCATCGGCCAGAAACATATGCGTCTCTTACTGACATCAGTGAGCACCAACTAAGGCTCCGTGTCTATTGGATTCTATTTATCTCAGAGAGGTCGGCAGCCCTCTTGCTCGGCGTATTCGCGCATCGCTAAGTTGCCTTTTAGGACTTTTTGCGTACAGAATGGTTTGCCCGCCGTATTAAAACCGATCGATGAACTGCCTACGCCTGATCTTGATACGCATTTCGACAGCACCCCGGTGCCGGCCTTTCTCGCCCTCACTCGCCTGTTCCTCTATCTTAAAAGCCGCTTCATCACGCATCCATTATCTGACCAAAGTGTGGCTGCTTCTGAAGACCAGAAAAAAGAGATTTCTACCTTTCAGCACAATCTCCGGCTCATAGCCGATGAGAGAAGTCTCAACGAGATGCAATACGTGGATATATTCGCCACGCGCAACTGGATTCGGACCCTCCTCTGGCAATATTCTATTGTGAATTTCCCCGTGTCCTGCCATGCTGACGATGACGCATTTTCGGCGTTGCTCCCTGCCTCGATCGCCAAGGAGATGCTCTCAGTCATCACCACGGTGTCGAATTCATCGATTCGTGCGCATGGGTATGGAATGGTAAGTTAGCTCCGTGTTCACATACACCCTCGAAGCCTCTCGCTAATTAAAGAATCGCAGGAGCTCAAGGTCTTCCGGATGGCGGATTCGTTATTAGACGTTCTCCTGTGCGTGCCTTCGGCGTCTAAAACTCATGGCATGCTGGTGGGGTCACGGGAAGCCCTACATTCACTAGAGCACGTACTCTTAAATGTTGGGGGAGCGAATGCCATGCTCCTGGAAATGTTACGGCGGCGAATGGCTGAATCGGATCTTCCCATCTCTTCCTTCCGATGGCTTGATATTCCAGTGTTCGAATCTAGCCAAGGTGATGAATTACAAGAGCCATTTGAGTCGTATGACTTATTGGATCAAATGACCTTGGCTCCAATGATGTTGCAAGGGCAAATGGCAGCCGATATGGTGGACATTGGATAATTGTGGTAGCCCCTTGGCAAGACACAATGTCGCAAGAGCATCAAAATACCATGGAACTACAGGACCAACTATTGTTCCAGACCCACCTACGAGCACAGATATTGTCCCTGGGGCGACTGCGACTTCGACAACAGCAGTTATTGAGCTAGATCTAGAGACCACAGCTGTCAGGGAGCCAACCCCTGAGACAACTATCGAGGCCGCACCCCTCGTAGCCGTTCCGGTCAGAAGCCGCCTTGATCGCCGCACCAACAGTGCCAGAGCAAATTGTCAGTCTCAGAAATGCTGGATTCGAAGTCGTCCATAGTGAGGGTTCCGTCCATACAAGGCAAGATGAACAAGATGTCATCATCCATCCTATGAAAGGAACTATGGCCATAAACACAAAGTTTTCAAACTGTTTAAGGATACCGTGGTCTGGGTAGAAATGAGAATTCTAGCTAGGCAATGCCGTACTTCTGTCCACTCGTCTTAAACCCAATCCGTGAGGCGGAGGGAGAACGGTATGCCCCACCCTAAAACCGTGCAGATATCGTAGAGACGTTGGTTCTGCCACCACACCCTCACATCCCAAACCAAACCACCATATCGCACGGTGTTGTGCCATAGCTCGATGTTTGCACGGTTGAGTGCGCGACGCTGTGCTTTATATGCTGTTTATAGCGCGGGGAACGTGGGGGGGGGGGGTTATGAGGTGTCGGGGATAGGGATTGGGAGAATAGAGAAGAAGAAAGAGTGGAGGTGGAGATGGGGTGTTTTTATCTTATTGACCTTAATCTCATCGATATTAAACTGCTGCAAAATACTCATCTACCACATCTCCCCATCCCCAAACCAACCTCCCAACCCCCCGACCCAACCCCAACCCCATATAACAAGCCCACAAGTCCAGCACACAAACGGCGAGAGCAGCACGGGGAGATCTCTACTGCCATCAGAGCATATGAGAGCAGAGTGGTGGAATGGTCGATAACCTTCCTTTATCCCTAATAAGGCGGAAACCAGCAACCGTGGGGAGTAAAGGACCTTCTATGATGTTGGGGCGGCAATGAAATATATTGTGGGTAGCACCTTGGCTGAGGAAGCTATGAGGTCTTCTGTCGCCAACATTTATTCGTCTCATAGTCGCGTCACGGCTGATTTAGCAGATAGTGGGGTCTTGCTGCATTAATCGCCTAGGAGGCACCAGAATGTTGTAGCCCACATGGCGGAAATCTGCATGGTAATCAATTTGACTACCCAGCTGTAGGTCGCTCATAAGCTCCCGGTGGCAAGGCATCTCTCCTACCTACCGAAGCGAATCTATGAGAGACTATGAAGTCATGTCGGGGGTTGTTCCATGTTTCCGGATCCACCTTAGCTTCCTCGCAGATCTATTCGGTGCCTCCTTGGAGACGTTCTGAATGGCTTATCGCTCGCAGGTATGAAGTCGTTCGCCCTCGTGCTTCTCCACGTCCTCGTCGTGACCGCTCGTGGCATCGGGGCCCTCTCTTTTAAGCGTGCCAGAGAATCTCTACGGACTGATCGTGAGTTACCCAATTCCTTAACAACCACGATGGTGACGTCTAATACCATACAGGGCGGGTCTGCTTTAGCTCTCCTTATTCTCCTTTGGATCCCAATCCTCCGCGGACCTGGAACGGTGTTCCGAATGCTCTTGGTTAAATGTAAATGAGGACATGGACACTATGGGAGGTAAGACCGGCGCACTCCTCCCCGAGGAGCCAGTTAAGGTTGAGCTTGACTTCGAGGATCTTCGATTCTGCCCCTCAACGGTCGGCACGCTTCCTGCCCTTTGTACTTGTAGGCTCTCTGCGCCTACTTGGCTATATTCAAATTGAAGACTTTGTCGCCTGTGCCGCTCGAGCAGATATTCTAGCTCCATTGCAAATCTTGTGTAGGCGTCAAAATCTTTAAAGTCGAGGACTACGTAAGTGCATTTGAGTGACTCGACGGCCAGGTTCTCCCTGTTCCTGTCCGCAGAATACCCTGGAATTGCGAGAGCACACAGATTCCAGGACCCTAGTTCGGTTTGCGTCTGCGTTACTGGCACGGACAGCCTGCGGGTGGTGAAAATTGGTTTCTTCCTGTGCTCTAGGACGATGCGAAATCTCTCTGCATCTAATTGTGATATCTCAAGATCTGAAACTGGAGTCCCCGTAAGCTTCTGGAAATTCAAATGCTCTGCTTAACATACCATCTATCTCGCACATGGTGTATTTTTTATTATCCTGTGTGAATACCATGAGTAGCGGGGGGCGAGGCATTTCAGCCACTATCGCCTTCTCCGTTATCGTTAGAATGCTAGGGTCAATTTCCTTCAAGAAACTTGTCGCAACCGAACCACTCGACATAGATTGAGAGCTGAGCTGACTGTCTACTTCAGGAGGCGCAACTGGCGAAGATGGTGTCCGTTTTGGTTCTGGCCACTCCCACAGTTGAACCTCTCCATGAACTTCAGATTGCTCTTTACGGTTGAAACGTACCCGATAAGTTAAACCACAAGACACATCCTCGCAATGCGATGCTACTTGATATCCGGTGAACGCCTTTTGAAGCTTAAATGCATCTGCTCTGTTTTGAAGTTCTAGGGTTATTGTTCTGGCTCCTAACCCGCCACTTATCTGCAAGCACCATTTCTTGTCCGGAGAAGATGCAATTGTATACAGTGGTACCAATCTACCGGTTTTCAAGTTGAAGGTTGTTTCTGGCAACCTTGTCTTTTGCTGGTTTTCGGACATGTAGTACGTTTGGGACTGCACTATCCGTAGTGTGCAATCGTTGTCCCCGAACACTAACAGTTCTTCCTTTTGGTATTGGCCTTGAGGAACAAGAGCGAGCTGGACGAGTTTCTCTTCGCCCATATTTGGCTCTGTCTCTGATGGGGGCAGCTCGATCTTTTTCTCGGGCCATATAGCAAAAGGCGAGTCATCCAAGTTCTCTAGAGTTTTCTCGCAGTCCTTGATCCATTGCTTGACTTCCTCTCTCGCATATTCCTTCGCGATGTTCTGTTTGATTTTATCAATAATTCGCCGATTCAGGTGGCCTTGTCGCGTTTGGCGCAAACCTTCGGAATCACTGAGAATATTCACAAGCCAGTGTGCTTTCAGGAGGTTGAGATACTGCTCGACCCTTGCGGCGGTCCCTGACATAGTACGTTCAAAGGTGCTTTCATGGAAAAGTAGAACCAAAACGTCAATGCCCTCCTTCAGCGGAATCTGGGCTGCTTCCGAAAATGGAACGGGGGGATTCCTGCGCAATGCATCTCGAAATCTGTTCTCAATCGAGATCTGGATATTTGGCAAGCCTGGGACATCGACATTTCCAAATTGGCTCGTGAGGATCGCTCGTATGTCGTAAATAGCGTCAAGTGTATGAGACTGCAGGTGCAAATCAACTGGTACGACAATAAGCCAAATCTTATGAGTATGTGACTGTAAACGGGCTCGAAGATGGTCGACTTTGCCTTGAGTTGTGGCATGCCAAAACGCGTTGTCGAGGATTTTGGCACCTCGACTGCCAAGTTTAACATGCTTCTTCAGGAGCGCATCGCATTCCTCGAGAGTCGATGTGAAATCTCCCACCAGCTCAACTGCTTCCCGTTTAATGGCAGTAGCTACACTTCCTGCTTGACTGGGAGCTAGAACCGACTGTTCATCATCGAGGTGAGCAGATGCTCTATCGAAGGCGCCAAGAAATTGCTTGAGGTGCGTCTCCAGGCTGGAAACATCTAGCTTGAATTCGGTATACTTCGTATGGGCGCTTTGGGTGGGGTTGAACCATTTATCTTGAATAATGACACAGAGCTCGATAGCTTTGACAATGTCGCCAAACGATAGAGAAGCCATGGTTAGTCGGCGGGTCGGGTCGGGGCGCCGCGTGCGCTGCGGTAGGGGATCGCTCTGTTGGAAGGAGTACCGGAATGCGGGGACCGTACATATATTGTATGGCGTCTCCGGTGGCGGGAACTTCTGACTTTGGCACCACGGAACAGAGAAGCCATGGTAAGTACAGTAGAAAGGGTAATTAGACCAAATTGAATTGCTACACTATCTCCGGGCGTACGTATACTATTTGTAGGCCTCGGTGAGCACCCTCAGTGGCCAAACCCGTGGCTGAGGCCCCAGCCGTACCAAGAGCCAATCCGGGGTCGGGTGGCGTCACTTGGGCCGTTCCGCGGCCAATATCACCGTGTCCCCAAGCGAGAACACCCACTCCCGCCCCCAGCACTCTACGTTTGCAGATCTCCAGACTCCCTATCGAAAATGCCTCGTGGCATTAGAAAATATGCCTTGCGAGGCTACACATTTATTCCATTCAGCTCTCCCTTGTCATCTCTCCCTGTCACAGCCGGGAAGCCGCCTCTAGATTGTCTGTTACTGGCTATATAATTATCATCCGACATCAGCAAGGCTCCAGCCTTCCCGATGTCACATGGGAGCCAACGAATTGAGATCACCCAGTGTAACGGAGGCGTATGGGCTATCATCCCTTTTATCTCTAGTGGTTGCGCTTCTACCTATTATTAATTGCGCCAAGGTGCGTAGTTGTTTTGTTTTGTCCCTTCTCATATTAGATGGCAATGATCGCCCACCAATCTCGAGAAGCGTTGCTTATGCACCACGCAACTCACTGTACGTATATATGGAGCTATGCACATGGAAGATAGTGGAGGTTATCCAAATAGACCTCATAAGGCCAGCCTCAAGCGCACCGATAGGTTGCCAATAATTCTTCTCGGATCTGTTACAAAGTGATTTATTCTTTAGAAGATCCATACTTCCACGGTTAGACGAAGCACTTCGTACTTTGTTCTGCCACAGGTTCGGGCTGGGTCGCTTTTAAAAACTCCTGGATGGCTACCTTTGCAGCACTTTCCGACGCAGACCTTAAAGATGTAATCCAGAGATACAAAAACGAAAATGAGGTGAGGAGACTTTCCATTTCGCAAAGTGGCATAACGACTGGCAGCAATTGACCAGCCACTATAGCGTTTCGATGTTGCTCCCACCAAAAAACAGCTCCTCGGACGGTCCACAATTTTCCTTCTGGTGCTGAACCGCACCATAGGGTCTGGGATCTTTACTGTCCCTCCAAAAGTACTTGCTGGAACTGGGAGCGTCGGTGGCTCGCTGCTTATATGGTTCTCCTGCGGCATAGTTGTGCTCTGCGGCACGCTGTGCTGGCTCGAACTTGGCTTGACCATTCCACTTGTGACGATTAAAAACGGGACGACTGGGGATGAGACGGAGGTGTCGGCGCCACGGTCTGGTGGTGAGAAGAACTTTGTATGCTTGATACGTCCATTTTTCGGCTTCTGCTAAAATGCTAACCTCTATGAGTTGGAATACATCTACAATCGGCCCAAGTTCTTTATGCCCTGCGTCTATGGGATCATGTACATCGTCCTGGGGAATATATCCGGCAATGCCATAGCGTTTGGAATTTACGTCATGATCGCTGCCGGTCGGGATCCCCTCACTGATGATGCTAATAACTATCAGAAAGGACCTGTGCTAGGTCTAGCGGTGGCAGTGCTAACGCTGAGCGCATTCCTCCACATCTTCTCTCGCAGGAGTGGTATCTGGGTTAATAACTTTTTCGGGGTAGTCAAGATTTCGATGCTTGTGGCAATCTCTATACTCGGATTCGTCCATGCCGGAAAGAAATACCTACAGAGCAACGGCATCACCGACCAGGTCCCCTCCAGCAATGGAACCATGGTATCCATTGACAGCCCTATGATCAACACGGCTGCCGATAACAACTTTGATATTCATACAAGTTTTTCCTCTCCACGCGGGGACGTTGCCAGTTACGTGAACTCGCTTCTGTACGTGCTCTACTCGTACACGGGCTACGAACAGCCATTCTATGTCCTGAGCGAGGTCGAGAAACCGCGAAAACGGTTCCCAAAGTACACGCTTCTAGCCATGGGCACTGCCGTCCTCCTATACATGTTAGTCAACATCAGCTACTTCTGCGTCATCCCCAAAGAAACGTACACCTCGTCAAACACAAACACCATCGACATGGCAGGCTCCTTCTTCTACGACATCTTCGACTCCACAGACAGCGCGGAGACAGGGAAAAGGGTAGCATCCAGCTTGATCGCCTTCTCCATCTTCGGCAACATACTCGCGATAACCTTCACGGCTGCGCGAGTGAAGCAGGAAATTGCCAAGGAGGCCATCCTTCCCTATTCCCTCACCATCGCATCAGGAATCACAACCCCACTGGCATGGCTACGATCACGCAAGCGAGCAGGGCCTGCCCAAACCACGGCTTCTTCCAGTCTTCCCCGTCTACCAGGCGGGATAGAGGTAGAAAGCCATCTCGAGCAGAGCCCCGTGGCAGCACTCGCACTACACTGGTTTTCGTCGATATTCCTGATCTTGGTGACGTCGATGCTGAGACCCGCCGTCGCTTACTCGTTGCTCGTTTCCCTATTCAGCTACGTCGACATCGCGGTGGTCGGGTTTCTGGTTTCGGGGGGGTTGCTGTATCTCAAACTCGATTCGTGGGTGCGCGGTGAGGAGGGCCGGGATTGGGCGGGCAAGGTTAGATTCACGCCTCGTTGGATCGATCCTGTGCATGCGATTGTGTATTTCTTGGCAATGGGGGTTTTCCTCTTTGCGCCATTCGTGCCGCCTCCGTCGACGTCGCCTTTTACAAAAGACGTGATGGGGTATTGGTGGTTCTTGGTACCTGCCATTGGGCTTTGTAGCCTCTCGTGGGGGGTTATGTGGTGGTTGGGTTTGGAAGGCATCCAGCGGCATCAGAAGAAGGCGTTGGATGTTATGAGGAGACCTTTTGTTGTGAGAGACAAGGATGGGAACTATACGCAATTGCTAGAGTTTGTTCAACATGAATGGCGGGCTGTTTTGCCCTCGGAGAGACAGAGCCGTCTCAATGGAGGAGCAAGGCGACGGTTTATATCAGGTGAGGTCGTTGAGGACAGGATTGAGCTGGGTCATCCAAGTTAGAATATAATTAGTCTTAAGTAGGCGTGACGATAAGCCAGGTTTACGATAGGATAGTTACAGCCACTATAAGGCACGAACTAGACTCAGTACAGTTACAGGATTGTAAAGCTATGTATAGCGAACTATACTATGGAGTGGTATTATAGGAGTTGTAGGTTCAGGGCCTATTTAGACTCGCTGGTATAGTGCCCCTAGAGGTAAATAAGACACTAAAACTAGATAAATTTTATTCTAAGGAAGGAATATTAAAAGTAGAAAAGATGCTTTTTTTTCCTAGAAACAGCTTATAATACGACATTTAATTCTTAAATAAACAAAATCTACTATACACATAAATATAAATTTATAGTATAGAACTTACCTTTTAAGAAAAGAGATAAAAAGTATACTATTAGAAACTCTCCCCTAGTTAATATAAAATCTAAGACAGGCTAAGAAACACAATCTAAGACAAGACAAGACGAGACAAGCTAAGACAAAACAAGACGAGAGAAGGTAAGACAAAACAACACAATGTAAGCTAAGCTTGAGATAAAAATATAAATGGAATACAGTCAAACCCCTGTTAAGACGATCCTCATTATGACGATATTTCCGTTAGTGCGATATATTTTCCGGGATGAAATAAAACCACATATAAATACCGATATCCACGATATCGTCTGTAAACCTCGTAATATTAGCTTAGTAGGGGTAATGCCGTTGAATTGAAGCCATCCATAATGCTGCCAAAGAGAGGGATCTTAATCGAATAACGACGTGCCCTACGCCGCTAGGCTCATCGACAAGTCCTAAAGCCTACTTAAAGGCAGTGTATCGAGTGGTTCTTTTAAGAATACGACCATCGGCTTAGCTAATCTATAGTCTCCGAGTCTCTAAGTAATACGTTTGCAAATCTTAATGACTCGTTGCATCTAATAAGCCTACGACTTCGTACTAGCAACTAGCTAGAGCTAGAGAAGATTCTGTTTGATTAGCAGATACAAATTAAACAAGAAGGAGGGGTTACAACTAGTGATTTACTTCAAGAAAAGGCACGGCGAATCTAGGCATAGCTTCCTTAATATATAGGCTAGCCCTGCCCTAAGTTTAGTAGCCGCTAGCTTAAGAGGTTTAAGAAACGATACTATATATCATTACGGACTCGACACGGTAAAGCTAGATCAATTCCTAACTTAGTAGAAGACGAAATGAGGGCTCTCTAAACTGTTGTAGGAGAGTTTTAAGAGGAGGATATATATAATATAGATGAGACTAGCTTATTTTAGAAGATGATACCGTCACGAGGGCTTTTATCACAGTCCTACCCTAGATTAAAGAGAGAGAAAGCTCGTATCTCTCTTTGCTTTTGTGTTAATGTAATAGGATTAGATCGTCTACCTATATGGATTATTAGTAAAGCGAAGACTCCTCGAGCTCTACGGAATGTTAGTATATTAACAATGGGTAGGCGATGGTAATGGAATAAGAAGGCTTAGATGAATACTACTATTATGTGTAAATGGCTTTAAGAATTCTATTAGCATATTAGATTAACACGTTAAGTTCTACTTACAATGGATAACTTGCCCGCTCACTACTCTACTATTAAAACTAATCCTCCTCCGTCGAATATACGAATATGCTAGCTTCTAGTAAATAGCACAAGTCGATATTAGCCTTTAGACTAAGGAATCATCTAAAACTTTAAAGCATGCTATCGACGACAATGGCTTTAGTTTATGCTTCAATCGATAGAGGTAGGCTAAGATCCACAGTCTGCTATTGATATTCGAATAGCTATACGCTAGATTCTATGTAGTTAGAACAACGATGTTACAAAGACAACGATATATAACTGCTTTCGAAAGTCAACTCTAGTTTTAACTCTAATATCCCTCCCTACCCCTATTATACTAAGCGGCATTTCTAAGCTATATAACGAGGTTATTCGTACTAGAAATATATAGGATTTAATGGTAATGTCAAACTTCCTTAATCTAGTCGAAGAAAATGCAGAAGAAGCAACGACTTTCAATCTAGACGATGTTTTACAACAGGTTATTGATGACCACCTAGGAGTTACTACTTAAAATGAAGGAGAAGACGACGAAGAAGAAGGGCAGTCTACCTAGCCTCAATATACAGCAAAGGAAGCCTATGAAGCTCTCTAGGTTATAATTAACTATACAGAAAGTCAAGATGCACTTAATACAGACCATTTACGGGGCTTAGAGCGTCTAGAATCAGCTATTGAGAGCTTGCGGAGGCAAGCAAGGCAGCAAACCAGTTTGGACGGTTGGATTAGATAAGCAAGCCAATATGACGATATACTCATTAAGACGATATAATTTGCTGCACCGAATAGATCGTCTTAACAGGGGTTTGACTGTATATTCATCCCATTCAACCTAACCTAATCTGATTTGATATAAAAGTGGTGTAATATTACTGTTTACTCGTACAACCCTCCTCCTCTCCCCCTTTCCTCCTCTTCTACCCCACCCCTCCCTCCTCCAGCACGCCCCTATCCCCGATTCAAACCCTCCCGATAAACGCCCCTATCCTAGACACCCACCAACAAAAAAACAGCACATATATATATGTATGTACGCACACCTGTCCCTCCACAGGGTGGCTTTCCCACACCTCCTCCCCCATCCCAATCGCACCACGCTATGCTGATACCCCCCCTTTTCTATGCGACGCTAATAATGATAGTCGACACCCCCCCTCCTTGCCGTCGACAAGACAGATAAAAATGAAAGTGTTGTAGTAGTGGTAGTAGTACAATAACAAAAGAACAAAACATCGTAATGTTATAGTATCGTCGTGCTGTCGCGCATCGCCTCTCATCCACACGCACTCAACTCCTCCCCCCCTTCCTCCCCCTAAAAAACTTGATAATCGAACTAAACCTCCTCCCTTCCTTCTCCTTCTCCTTCTTCACCACTGCCGGCGGCTTCGGCGGCGGCGACGACGCCAACGGCGCCGCCTCAGACGGTCTCTCCCCCCTCTTACTCCTACCCCTCCCCGTCCCATTCAGCACCTCCGACAACGGCCTCCTCCCCTTCCCCTCCCTCTCCGTAATCCTAAACCCCGGACTCGGCAACGCCCCCACCCCCGCCGCCAACCCCGGTCCCAGGTCCCTCTCCGTCCCCTCCAACGACCGCCGTCCCGGCGGTGTCGCCATCCCCTCGCTCCCGCTCGAACTCGCCGGTCTGCCCGCCTTCTTCGCAGCAGCTTTCTGCATAAACGCCGCCCCATTCGAGAACGAGCGTTCGGGGGCTTTGAAATGTTGGTGTAGCGCCGATGGCGGCGGTGGCGCCGAGTTGCGTTTATTCTCCTTATCCTTGTCGTTCTCAGCCCCTAACGCGGCAAAGGTGCTTGCACTAAACGTCGCCCTGGCAAACACACCCCTCCGCGAGCGCGCAGTGCCGGTGGAACTGTCGATCGACTCCGGTATGGACGTGACGGTGTTACTCCTACTCCTCCTATGCCTCCCCGCACCACTAGGCGTCAGCGAAAACGATCTCGGCCTCTCCATCTTCGACGACGAAGTCGACGACGAAGGCGGCGTCACAAACTTCCCCCCCGACGTCGGGGAACAGCAATCCCCATACGCAAACGACGGACACCACCCCTGCTTCAGCGCCACCCAAATCGCCGAAACCTCCATGAGCCTTCGCTGCTCCTCATACACCGTCAACACCTTCCGCTCCGCACACGCGCCGCCCTCCTCGCTCTCGCCATCCAGCGACGTCCGCGCCGACACGGGCGGGTGGTCGTCGTCCTGGTTCGCGACGGGACTGTACGTGTCCGAGATCTTGAGCGTCCCCTGCGTCAGCGTCGCTAGCACGGGGTGTCGCCGCGTCCGCGGATCGATAAAACTAAACTGGTACCTCGGTTCTGTACCGGATACACCGCCCCTAGCGGGGGTCTGCAGCGAATTCCGCCTCGATGTCCCTCTCGGCACCCAGCGCGCGATCGTGCGCTCCCCCGTCACGGGGTCCGTCTTGACGAGTTCGAGCACACCCTTTGACGACGGGCCGGCGGTCCAGCGTGAGCCGTCTTCGAGACAGATCTCTACGGTTCCAAGGTCTTCTTTGGGGACCTGGCAGATGACGGCCAGCACGTCTCGGTCAGCGGCTGCGTCTTCAACAACGGACTCGACTTCCTTCTCCTCGTCGAGGGCGTCATAGTCGTCACTCTTCACAATCATGACGTCGTTTATCCCCAGCTCCCCCGAGCCCCTGTACAGCCCCGGAAACTTCTTCGACAGCCGCGGCACAAAGGTAGACGAGGATATGACATCCACCATCGGGCGTGGCCGCGCGTCCGCAGACAGCTGCTGCAGTTGCAGCAACAACTTCGGCCTGATATGCAGCAGCCGCTGCTTCTGCGTCAACGTCGGCGCCGGGTGGGCCAGGTAGAACGACGTGCTCCTATGTCTTGATTTCCGCTTCGGCCGTCCCCCGCGCGCAGCCCCGCTGCCGTCAGAGTACCCGCACGACCGCCCATCGTCGCTCATAGCGTCGTCGGTGTCCGGGTCGAGGAAGGCGACGCGGTCGGGGGTGTCGCGCGGCTTCGTGGGCGAGAGCTGGCCCGTCGCTCGGAGGGCGGGTTTGCTGGGCGTGTCTTGGAGGGAGGAGGGCTTCGTGGGGGCCGAAAAGGGAGAGCGGTGTAGTGTTATTCGTGGTGAGGGTGAGCGGGATTTCGGGGGTGCGGCGGCGTTCTTGGAGTATTCGTGGCCGTGGAGGCCGGCTCCGGGGTGTAGAAGGTTCATTGCCTCTTTTTGTGTGTGTGTGTGTGATTTGTTTATTTTATATTATGGATTTTGGGGTATGGGTTGCCCCTTCCCTCGGGGGGGTTTGTTTTGTTTCGAGTGTGGGTTGGTCGCCCCTTCCTTGCGGGGTATGCTTCGAAGGTGCTGCAAGGGAAGGTGGAAGGAAGGGCGGGATGGGTCGAGGTGAGACACTGTGGTTGAGATTGTCTCGTTCAGCCAACGGGCAACAGGAATTGGTTTGTAAATAAGAGGCAAGGGCGTTGGCGGTCAGAGGGCGTGGGATATAGCTCGCTCTACATAGCTATGTAAGGGCTCCATGCAGAGAGGCAGAGACGGAGACGGACGGCGGAATGCGGACGTTGAAAGTCGGTCTGAGCTCAGTTGGTCGCAGAATGAGCAGGCTTTGTCAGGTGAAGGGGTGGTCGAGTGGTGCGGTGAGGTATAATTGAGTGATTTGAGGGGAAAAGGCGGCTCTAGAGCAGGGACGTTGGGGTTGTTTGCTGTAAATAGGTGCAGGTGGTGCAGGTGGTGCAGGGGCGCATGGATGATTACGCCGAGAGGTTGGTTGGTGAGCAGGGGAGGTAGAACTGGGTAGGCTGGGTAGACCAGGTAACCAGGTTTCGTCGTACTCTCCGTATATATATATGGTGGAGATTGGTGGGAGTGTCTGTGTTCAGCCGCAGTAGTCGAGGTAGTCGAGGTAGTCGAGGTAGTCGAGGTAGTCGAGGTAGTAGTTGGTATAGAAAGGATAGTCCGTATATTAGTTGGCAAGGAGAGTATGAAGGCAAAGAATGGATCAAGTAAGGGGGCAAAGTCAACCTGTGCACGAGGCCCATATGAAGTTTCCCTTACCCTTTCCCTGTCGGTATCCTGTCATGGCGTCTAGCAACGACTGGCGCACAGTCACAAGAGTATTACTTCAGCCCAGCCATGGAAACATCCGTGTCAGCGCAAAAAGAAGGATAATGGATACAGCCGTGGATCCTAGTGGAGTAGACAAGCAAGTACTGTACATACAAATAGTAACACACATGTCATGGCAATGCTAAAAGAGGATTAAGGTACGCTGACTAGAGAGCACTAGAGGGCGCTAGAGAGCACTAGACCAGAAGGGTAAACGCTACTAACCGCAAAGGGAACGACAAGCTCCAACTCCACATCTTTCACATCTTACACATCTTTCACAAGGCCACCCCAACAGCCAATCACAGCTCCCCATTGACCAACTCCAACACTACGTACCCCCTGGGATCTCTCGGCGCCGACACTGCCGACACGGGGACACGGAGGTCGGGTGAATTGGAAGTTCCCTAACCCTTGTCCGTACCCTTGCTGTCCAAAAAAAAAGAGTACAGGTACAGTACAGTACAGCACAGCACCCCTGCCACCCGTCATAGCCTCTACCCCTTCTGCTATGTCAGTTACGTCGACTCCCTCGGTCTCGGTCGAGTCAAGGCGGCCGAACACACCTCCGAAGCTATCATTCTAACGGCCGAACGAAGAAGCGGATTGAAGATCTTGAGAACGTGACAGTGGATCTTCAACGGCTTGGGTTTGACAGATGGACACCCTTCTACCCTTCTACCCTTCTACCCCCCTTCTAGACTACTGTGGTAAATGCCAATGCCGAGAGTGCCGGCGGCAGTTATGAATAATAGTGCTGCGCTATTACCAACAGCACAGCAGTGGTAGAGTGGTTGAGGTTTTTTACAAAGATTTCTCATCTTCGCACTTCGCACATCTTTCGCTCTCCGTCTCGCTTTCGCTCTCGGTTTCTCCACCTCTTTTACCTCCGGGATCCGAAGGAGCCGCGCCACGCCACTTGCTTGTGTTGTATGGATTGAAGTGTACGCACTACGCAGTAGTAGTATTACATACCATAGTAGCTTTAAGCACACTACACTACATAGTAATATCTTCGTGTGAGTGACTAGGGCTGTCGAAGAAACTCAACGTTAAGACAGCTGGAGCCGTTATGCATGGATACCCTTCTAGCACTGTACTGTATGTATACTCTAGAGGTGGAAGGGTAGGGCAGGGGTACTATTCGTAGATGAAACGGGCAAGGGCACGGGGGAAGGTACGGACGAGGGAGAGGGAGAGGCATAGGGAGAGGGAGAGGGACAGGAGACGGGTTACACACCAGCTCACCACAGCCACAGCCACCACAACACAGCAGCGCAGGAGGGAAGAGGCCCAAACATCTCATCCACCCCATCTCACCTCATCTGCCTCATCTCATCTCATCTCACACCGCCGTCGACCGTGTATTTCCCTTCACAGTAAGTACAATCCAGCCAGCCAGCCATCTAATTAGTACAGTACACTCAGCACCGCACATCAGTTAATCCCCTCAATCCATTCTAAGCCCATTTTAGGTAAGACACCGCACAGCACCGCACAGCACCGCACAGCACCGCACAGCACCGTATAGCACCGTATTGCATGTACATACGTCACTCTTGGCACCCATAAGGACCACAAAGCTGTTGCCTGCTCGCCACATCCAAAAGCCATCCAAGCCACCATACCAGTTCAGGCATAGAGTACGAAGTGCGCGATGTACCATAAGCATTGCAGGGCATTGCAGGCAGTAAAGCAAGGAGCACAGTAAACATCCCATCACCACCACACACGATCAACAAAGTCAGCCACAATCACAATCACACCAAGCACTTGACCAAGCATCTCCACCTACATACAGTACAGCAGACCACCACGGTACAGTACAGTACGGTACATACCCATCCAGCCCAGCCCAGCCCAGCCCATCCCAGTCCACACCACAATTCTCCGTGCAGCTCAAGTGCAGTAGTAGCAGTAGTAGCAGTAGTAGCAGTAGTAGCAGCAAGCCACATAAAACCACTGCCACCACCACCACCAAGCCCAACTCCCGCCCTATCCGGCAGTCAACCCGCTAACCGCTCCCACGCTCCCACGCTCCCACGCTCCCACGCTTCCACCCTCCCCTACCTTCCTTCCTCTCCCTCCTGTAAACCGCACTACAGTACCGCACTACCACGCACAAAAAATGATCACCCCGATCATCCCCGATCATCCCCGATCATCCACCTGCCTGACCACGTCGATCCCATCCGCACATCCCGCGTATCCCCCCATCCCCCCATCCACCCGCTCTGAAGGCTGGCTGGGATGCCCACATTAAATGCATAACTGCCGTAATGAAAAATGCATATCACTTTATGTAGGGCTGATGGGAGGGTGCCGCTTGCCAAGATGTAAGTGGATGGATGGGCGGCGAATACGAAGGGTGGTGGATGGAAGAGCACGTGATGGTCCCACGCCGAGACGGGGTGGGAGAAGAATCCGAGGAATCCGGGAGTTTGAATTTAGACTACTAGCCGTTTAATGGTTGATGGGTTTGATGGGTCGTGATTAGGATTGGACGAGATGGGGCGTGGGTTTGGGAGTGATTGGGACAGTGAGCACGTGATAGCTCTGCTAAATCCGACGCCGAGATGGCAAGTAAGAGAGCCAAGAAAGACGTAGAGGCCGAAGAATCCGAGAATTTGAATTTGAATTTGGAGCTACCAGCCGTTGGGTGATGGGTGGATGGGTGGGTCGGTGAGTGCCGTGCCTCGGTGATGGGTCGGTGATGGGTCTCGGGAGTCGGTGTTAAGAGTTTTATAGATGGGTCTGGTCTTTGTGATGGATTATGCTTGGTGATGAGATTACTGAACACCCTCCTGTGGCCCCGTGTCATGAAGAAAAACCCGCAAAGTACGTTCTAGAATCCCCCCCAAAAGAAAAGCCAAGATGCGCCTTTTTCTGCAGCAAACCCATAACTATAAACTCCACTTGGGACGCCGACTGTCCGACTGCCCGACAGCTCCGCACGGCCTTGTATGTGAGAGCGCACGATCTTCCACCAGTGCGCAGGGGCGGTGGAAGGTTGTGCCGACTGCTAGTGGGCGGCAGTAGGTGCCTGCCTGTGCCGCCTCTCTTGGTAAGGGACTAGGTCCCTCGCCGAGAAGTGCGCACAATCTCCCACCGGTGCGCGAAACCGGTGGAAGGTTGCGCCGACTGCTAGAGGCAGCAGTCGGTGCTGGTGCTGGCGCCAGTGCCGCCTCTCTTGGCGAGGGACTAAGTCCCTCACCGAGAAGTGCGCACAACCTTCTGCTGGTGCGCAAAACCAGTGGAAGGTTGCGCCGACTGCTGGTGGCGGCAGTCGGTGCTAGTGCCGCCTCTTGTTGGTAAGGAGGGACTAGGTCCCTCACCAAGAAGTGCGCACAATCTTCCACTAGTCGAAGATTGTGCGCAAAACTGGCGAAGAGTTGCGCCGATGGCTGGCGGCAGGAGTTTGCGCTGCCGCCTACCACATCACAGTAAGGGACTCGCTAGGTCCCTCACCGAAAAATGCGCACTCCCATGGGCATATCCCATAGGAGTGCGCGAGACCGGCATATAGGTTATGCCGGTCGCCGCCCATCACGCTAATGGGGCGGCAGTAGTTAGTTTGTGCTGCTGCCGCCCTATTACAACACTAAGGGACTAAGTAGTCCCTCACAGAAAAATGCGCACTCCCATGGGCACATCTCATGGGAGTGCGCAAAACCAGCATATAGGTCGCGCCGGTCGCCACCTGTTCCTGCCGCCCTCCTATAGTAAGCGGGAGGAACAGGCGGCGACTGGTGTGACCAGTCCCTCGGCGAGATGTGCGCACTTCCTCAGGGAAGTGCGCGAAATCGGTGTAACCTTGAGAGCGGCAGGAACAGACAGTCGCTGCCTGTTCCTGCCGCCCCACCGCCACTGCAGTGAGGAGGGACTGGTGTTTAACCAGTCCCTCACCGAGAAATGCGCACTTCCTCAGGGGAGTGCGCAAAATCGGAAAGATGGTTGTGCCAGCTGCCAGCTAATCCTGCCGCCCCAACCACCGAGCGACATCTGCGCACAGTTCTTCACCGAGAAGCGCGTAGAGTCGCTTAGTGGTGCGCGAAATCGGCAGGAGGTTCTGCCGACCACTGCCATTTCTGCCGCTGTCCCTCAGCAGCAGCATGCACAAAGGGATGGCGGCAGGCACATAGGGGAGGACTGCTATGTGCAGTCCTCACCGAAATGTGCGCAGATCCAGCTGGCAGTGCGCGAAACCGGTGAGAGGTTTCGCCGACTGCCAACTGTAGCCGCCCCCCTATTTCTGCCGCTCACACCAAGCGACAGTCCTGACCGAAATGTGCGCAGAACCAAATGGTTCTGCGCAAATCTGGCGAAAGGTTCTGGTGGCTGCCAGCTGCCGCCAGATTTCTTTCCCCTTCCCTATCACACCGAGCGACTGCTCTGTGTAGTCCTCACCGAGGAGTGCGCAGAATCAAGTGATTCTGCGCAAATCCGGCAAAACAATCTCCTGGCCGCTGCCGCTGCCGCTGCTGCCCCTATCCCTACTGTCTACTCACACCGAGCGACTGCAGTGTGCAGTCTCGGTGTGGAAATGCGCACATCTGTCGAACTAGGTTCACAGATGCGCGAAAGCGGCGAAAGGTTGTGCAGCTGCCGCCACACACACAACCTTTCAGCCGCTTAGTTCACACCGAGGGATAGTTCAGTATGAAAATGCGCAGAATCCCTATAGGGATTAGGGAAATGCGCATTTTCTGCAGAATGCTGTGCCGATGCCACCTCTTCCTTCCCCTACTGCCTACTCCCTTCCACTGACCATTACGCTGAGCAACTACTGCTCACCGAGAATTGTGCAGCTATCGCTTGGTGTGCGCAAAAGCAGAGGAAGGTTGTGCCAACCAGCCTCCTTCCTGCGGCTTTGCTCACCGATAAAAGCGCAGATTATGTAGCAGGTGCGCAAAACCTAGAATGTTGTGCTAGCTAGCCACCTCCCTCCCTCCTACTCCTACTACACGCCTGATAAGAGCACACTAAGCGACTACTGCACACAGTCCTTGACTGAATGTGCGCAGTAGCGCCACAGAAGTGCTCGCCGATGCGCAAAATCAGTGAATGGCGGCAGCCGGCAGGCAGTCTTGCCGCCATATCATGTGCGCTAGCAAACAACACTACAGGTGGGATTATGCTGCCGCCTCTATCATAGCAATACAAAGGATTTTGATTATGCATACCTATAGAGATGCATTTGTCATCTGACCTCTATAATGACCCCCTACTAAGAAACGTGCAAACTAACTGTAAATTGCAAAAAAAGGAGGAAGGCAGCTGAAAGGTGCCGCTGTGTTCCTGCCGCCTCCACTGGAGGACAGCAATTCACCGAAATTGCGCAACCCAATCTGTAAAATGCCTGAGATGCGCAGAAATGGAGGAATGCGGCCGCTAGTCGCTGCTGCGTTCCTCTATTGCCGCCTTCCCTACACCAATCGACCGAAATGTGCGCATAACCAGTAGGCTATGCGCAAAACCAGCGAAGCATGGCGGCTGGCATGCTCCTGCCGCCATGCCACACTACTGTGGAGACCGAGAAATGCGCAGAATGAAGGGAATATAGTTGGCAGTGCGCAAAAGCGGAGGAACAGAGCGGCCGCCAGTCGCCAGTCGCCGCTTTGTTCCTCCGCTGCCGTTATATCACAGCGGCAGACTGACAGGCGCGCATAACTAGGGAAACATGGTGGCCGGCATGCTCCTGCCGCCATGCTAAACAGGTCTATTGACCGAGAAATGCGCAGAAACTATGGGAAGCAATTGGCAGTGCGCAAAATTAGAGGGATGTGCCGCTAGGCGCAGCAGCGTTCCTCCTGCTGCCGCCTTCTCGCGGCGCTTGACCGAAAAATGCGCAGTAATACCAGGAAACAGTTCCGCTTTGCGCAAAAGCGGAAAAACAGAGCGACCGGCCGGCAGGCGCTGTGACCTGCTGATCCCTCAGGCTGCTCGCTAGACTGAATGTACTGTACAGAGGGGATAGTGGGAAGGGGGGGATAACAGGGGAAGGCAGTTGCCGCCTGTTGTCTTCCTGCGTTAACCTACTGCTAAATGATAACTATCTCCGACCATGCTGTCTGTTATCTACTATGTGCACATTAGTGTTTATGAACTGTACTCTACTGCCAGATTACTATACGTATGTGGGAATATATGCCATTCATTGCTACACCAAAGTTATATCTTGGTTCCTCATCTCATGCCAGCCATCATAGCCCAGCCCAATCATTCATTCAACACACACGACGGTCCCTTCCAAAACGCCTCCAATGCCCGTCTTGCATCTCACATGTCATCTCATTACAGCCCTGGCATTAACCGTCGTCGACTCTTCTGTCAATACATACATCCCCTTTTTCAACGTAGACCCATGATAAAAACCATCATCAACCTCCACCCTACGGCCTCGAAATACCCTGTCTCGCCTAAACACAAAAGTCAGTCAGCAATCAATCACCACGTCACCCCACGGACAACACAACTAACCTTCATCTGCTCAATCTTCGCCTTCAACGCACTCGTCACCTCCGCCGCCCTCTTCCAGCTCTCCACCGGCTGCCCATCTCCCGGCGCGGGACTCGGATTACTCCCCTCCCTCCCCCCCCTCCCAAACGCCTCCCTCGCCGGACTGCGCCCACTACTCGAGCTCCCCGTCCTCGACAACCCCCTCGTCAACAAATCCGGACTCCTCAACTTCCTCATCCCAGCCCCAGGACTATCAAACCCATTCTCCTTCTCCTCTCCGCCCCCATACCCCCCCGCACCACCCCTCCCACCATACCCAGGCGTCCGTCGCCCCTCCTGGCCATACATCCCCGTATCGCGAT
>LMYD01000120.1:0-70930 GCA_001630595.1 Pseudogymnoascus sp. BL308 | reverse complement strand
GCATGGACGAAGAATCCGCGTCCTCCTTCGCGCGCGCGCGCAGCCAAGCCCGCGCCCAAGAGCGGTCCCAAGAAGCTGAGAGACGCGAGGCGTTGGTCAGCCGCGTGGCGCAGAGTATATCCGAGAGCTCCGAGACCCGCATCGTGGCGCCCGTGCCGAATAACTCGGCCTTCGCGAACCAGCTCGCGATCGCGAGTCAGCGATCCATCGTCCCCAATGCCGCGACGGGGCCGACGGACGTGCCGCCCGTGCCGTCGCTGATGGTGCCGGAGACGACGAGGCAGAGTCCGTTGATGAAGGGGAAGCGGGAGAAGATCGGCCCGCCGCCCTCGTTGATGAATGGCCGGAACCGCAAACATGGCATCCTGGGCTTCTGGGGCGGATCATCAGCTAGTTCCTCCAAGGACGCACAGATCGACGTCCCCAAGCGCCCCATGCCCATGGGCCCCGTCGGCTCCTCGGGCGAGATCCCCGCCATCGTGTCTGCGAAGAGCGCGGGCTTCACGACGCCGGTGGGGAACAAGAACCTACCCTCCATGGCGCCGCAGTGGCGCGGGCCGAGCCCGGCGGAGCTGGCGGAGATGGCGCTTAAAGCGCGGAAGGAGGGGAGGTTGAGCACGGAGGTGGGGAGGAGGAGCATGAGTGCGAATGGGGTTTATGATAAGAAGGGGGCGGCGCCGGTGGTGCAGGGGTCGAGGCCGGGGTCGGTGATGAGTGAGAGGGAGGCGGAGGGACAGCAGAAGGGGAGGAGGAGGGGGTGGAGTTTTAGGAGTAGGAAGGAGGGGGAGTGAGTGAGTGAGTGAGGCGGGTGGATTTGAAATTTGGGTGGGGGAGAAGTTGCTGCATTATGAAGGCACTACAGCACATCGTTTTGGTTATACCGGCGTTTTTTGGATTTNTCGTTTTGGTTATACCGGCGTTTTTTGGATTTTTGTTTTGTTTGGGTTACGCACGCACGGATGGATGGAGGGAGGCTGAGGCCTGGCATTGATGAGCATACGACATGACTTTTTTTTTTTTTTCGCGCATACATACCAATAACAAGACGAGGGAGAGTACATATATAATCTTTTTTGTAGGTTGGGCGGGGGGCATACACGGATGGGACGGGGAAGGGTGGGTTAGTTTGAGAGATATAGTGTAATGTATATGCGTGGAATTTTGCTTGATCTTCTGGGACGAAGTGATGTGTGTTGATGCTGGGAGATGAATCTCTTTCCCCGTAGAATTGTATGGGTTCCATGTGATGAAGAATATGGAGGGAGTCGCTGGTTGCAACTTTGTGAAGGAGAGTTGGGGTATAAAAGGGGCGGGTTGAAGGTTGGAGGGTGGGCTTAAAGGCAAACGTATAGACATGTCATCGGGTTTCATGGCTGCTGTGTACTTTGTACTTTTGGCGGATGTGTAGTGAGGAGGGTCTAGATAAAGGGGGCTGGTGTTGGGCGTGGGAATGTGGTGGTGAGGTGGTGGTAAGAAGGGGGGGTGGTGGTAAGAAACGGGCGTTGGTGGTGAGAAGTGATGGTGGTGAGAAGTGTCAATGGTAAGAAGAGATAGTATCTCAGTGAGATGTGCTGTGTGTAAGAACTCCTCCAGAGTGCCTACATGAAAAACCATCGTACCCTGATATAATTCGAACTGGTTTCCTCGGGAAAGCGTGTCGGATTCCGGTTGCAATTGCTGTTGCGTCCGATGCACACCAACCAAACTTATATAGGACGGATTACCGTTGTTCACCACCATGGTGCAGTGGCAGAAAGATAGCATTTTGCACTTCTTCATGTTATACGGCTATTGGCCTCTCCATCTCTATGCCGCTGAACGCCTTGTTCAATCGGATGGATAGCGTTCGTGAGAAGCAACTCTGGAAAGGAATGATTTCAGTCTTCGAATATAGGAGCACGTCAAAGTACTATTGATATTATATGACCCCTCAGAGCTTCAAAGGAGTCGGCTTTTAGGAAATAAAACCAAAGAGACACAAACACAACTTCAAACCGTTTTCATTTCGGTGTCGATTCCCCTCCGACTTTTGATTAGCACAAGAACTCTGATCGAGAAAGCGCCAGAGGAGGAGAAGAGAAGGGGGGGCCATAGGTGGTAAGAAGTGATGGGGGTGAGAAGTAATGGTGATGAGAAGTGACGCCGGTGAGAAGTTACATGGCTTGGTAGATCGTAAGTAGTGCTTGGTAGATTGTGGGAAGTGAGAAGTGACCCCGATAAGAAGTTACCTGGCTTGGCAAGCTGTGGGTATACTGCATTTTGTTGCGAGAGGATGCGAGATAAGAAAGTGAAGAAATGTAGGAATTCGGAATATAACTGAGAATAGTTTCCATCCCGAAATTACGGTAGGAACCAGGACGATATGAGGTTAGTAACGACAGCTTCATACAAACGGTGGCGGCACATAGGCATAATCTGGACCCAAGTTCCTTTTGTCGACCAATACCTGGTGTGCTAAGAGAGTCTGAGTACTCTTTGGATGGCTCAGAGAGTAACCAGTCCGAGATAAATCATATGGTGGGCGCTGGTGAGAGTGATGGTTGGCTGACGCTGGCATGTATATAGGGGCTCATCACAGCACGAATATCCGACATAAACTTACGCCCACCCCGCATCGTTGGTTGCAACACCCTTCGGACCACATAGGCAGTCAAGGTAGCCGCACCTGGGGAGGAGAAGGAAGAGGGGAGGCGTTATAGCGCCGCTCTTTCTTTCGCTTTCGTATAATTACCGCCATAAATTCGCCTCTGGCCCTGTTATGAGAGTCCCGAAGACAGTCCATTCCAACTATATAGCTTTTAATGCCGTCTTCGACATCAAGGCCGAAATCGATAATAATCTCGTAATCATCCACGAGGCACAACTGTCAGCCAGGGTAATCCCAAGCTCTCTTCGGCAGTGATCGCGTCCTCATGCATAACCCGAATCATTAATCTCATATAGTCACTATTTCCTCAAACAACAGATAGGCAAACAGTCTCCACTGCTTACCTTGAGAACTAGGGCGCTGTCTCAATAAAGACGACCTCCTTGTTCAACCTACGATTCGTGTGTACGCAGTGCCGGGGTGCCGAGCCAGTGTTGCCAGCTCGTGGTTTGGCGAAAGAGGCTACGGTGGTGAGAAGTGATAAAGACGTAATGCTGTGGTAGGTGGCTTGATATTCAGCAACTCCTACAGCAGCGAAACACTTTTGGGCAATGAAGTCGGTGTGTGTTTGCAGGGTCATAGATGAGGCCGTCTGGTCAAGATTTACTGGTGTGTAAATATTACGTCTCTGGATGTCCTACTCTCCCATTCTCCAGTTCTACCACGCTGGGAGCTTTTGGCCTGAAGCTCCTGTGGTTTGCAATGATGTTTGACCACCGGCTTTGGAATATATATAAGGGCTCACCATGGTACCACAGACATATTGTAGCTTTTCAAAGAGCTAGTTACCAAGAAAGAGAACCAAAGAGGTAAACTCTACCAGTTTCGAATCCAGTATCAATTCTCCGAATTTTGGGCGGCACGAGCACTCCGACCCAAAGTTGCGCTCGTCCCGCATCGTCCCCGCATTTTCGACCCTGAAGAAGCTTATCACAACCAACCCCACTTCCTCTATCGGGGAATCATTTATACAACATTACCACAACCTCGCCTTGCTGTGACATACATAGCAGATACTCCACACGGATACCACCAGAAATCTATCTACACAGAGATCAACGCCCTTTACACAACGTCACCTACGAGATCCGAGGCCCCATGAGAGTCGTGGACCCCTCATCCCACCTTCCCCTCTCCCTCTAAGGCCCCGGCTAACTTACTCCACAGCGGGATTGCTACGTTACATCTCCATACCACCAGAATTTGAGCCTCGCCCTCCGGACTTCTCAGCCTTATATCTTCAAGCCAAACCCATGTTATAAACTCTATTGCTCCCTCCAAGCTGCTACCCCGCTGCTCATACACGACCCCAAGACCAAAACCTACCCAAAAAACCACTATCACCACTATCACCACCAGGACCCCCTCACCCACTCTCAAAATGTCGGCCCCAACCGACTCCCCCCACCCCCTCCTCGACCGCCTCAACAAAGACGGCTTCGTCGTGATCCCCTCCCTCCTCACCCCCGAAGCACTCGCCACCATGCGCGCCGCCACCACCGAAGTAGACGCCCAAGCCCGCGCCGGCAAGTGGCCCTACATCCGCACTCTCCCCAAGCAATTCCCCCCCTGGTCCATCGCCGACCTCGACAAAGGCATCTGGGGCGTCCAGCACCTAATGCACCCCCAGCTCCCGCCGTCCGCTCTCTTCGCCTCCTCCTATTTCAGCCCGCGCACCCTGGCTGTTGTGACGGAGCTCCTGCAGTGCTCTACAGATGACCTGGTCATGGAGCTTTACAACCTCCTCGTGCGCCCTGAGCACCCCTTCGCGCTGCGCTGGCACAGGGATGATATTGCCCCCACTGCCACGGCGGAGGAGGAGACAGAGCGTCTGGCCAAACCAGCGTGGCACGCGCAGTGGAACTTGGCGCTGTATGACGACGCATCACTGATTGTAGTCCCTGGGACGCACGCAAGGCCGCGGTCGGATGCAGAGAGGAATGCGGATGAGTACGAGGATAACATGCCCGGGCAACTGATTGTACAGTTGAAGGCAGGAGATGCGGTGTTTTACAATAATAATATCCTGCATCGCGGGGTGTATGATGCGGGCAAGGCGAGGGCGACGCTGCATGGGAGTATGGGACATGTGAAGGGGGGACGGGATAGGGCGAGGAACGTGCTGCAGCATGGGTGTGGAGAGTGGGTTGACCAGGTGGATTTTGGGGCTATGGAGGGGAAGGATAGGGAGGTGGCTGAGGGGATGAGGAAGAGGCTTGTGGAGCTGGGGAGGGTGAGTGGGGATATTGGGTACTCGCAGGTCGATTAGGTTAGGGGCGGATGCATAGGAATGGATGGTGATGGCATGTTTACAGTATAGTAAGTGGCACAATGAGCAGCAGCAGGCTTCA
Organism: Pseudogymnoascus sp. BL308; assembly: GCA_001630595.1. NCBI lineage: Eukaryota > Fungi > Ascomycota > Leotiomycetes > Thelebolales > Thelebolaceae > Pseudogymnoascus > Pseudogymnoascus sp. BL308. Next base: position 65,932 of record LMYD01000120.1, on the reverse strand, counting down.
GGGACGTATTAGACAGGCATAATTAAACCAAATCTAGCAAATCGCAAAAAGTTACTTATAACCCGCTTGCTCGAACGCTCCTCCCCATAAAAACCCTGATAAGTCGCTCTCCTCCCAACCCAAACCCAAGCAGATAAACATCAAAAGAGAGAGGAGCACAGAGAAACAACGAGATATAGGTCCCATAACCCGGTTCCGAAAAAAACAGCACAAAAAAGGAAAACATGAAAAGAGAGAGATAGAGAGCCAGATATGGACAGATAAAGAAGTCATCTAGACAGGAAACGCAGTGCGATTGAAGTTTGAGACCACCCATTTCCAACCCTTTATATAACCTCTGCCGACCATCCGTTTTGTTTGTGGGTGCGGTGTGGTGTCCATGAGGCGGGTAGAGACGCGTCTACTTCTTCGCGGCGACGGTCTTGGGTGCCGCTGCGGCCTTCTCCTTCTTGGCTGGTGCGGCCTGGGGGGTGGGTGTGTTAGTGTGGGTAGAGGGAGGTGGTAAGTATGATCGATCTATCAACCCAAACTCCCGTCCTACACGCCGTCGACCACAATGAAAGCCGTCCCTCTCTCCCCGATCCCATGCAAGACACAAATGTAGAACCAAAATATAAAAAAACCACGCATCAAAACAGAAGAAAAAATCACCACCAACTAACCTTCTTCTCCACCACCTTCTTCACCTTGGCCACCTTCGCCTTGACAGCCGCGCCCGCCTTCGGCGCCGCAGCCGTCTTCTTCACACCCACCGGCTTGCTGCCCACAGCCGCCTTGGTCGGCGCGCGCTTCGCCGTCGTGTTGGCCTTCGGCTTGGGCGCAGCGCGCTTGCGCGGCGCGACGGGCGAGGGCGGGGCCTCGAAGATGCGCGGGCGCGAGTTGCCTGTCGCGGCGCGGGTTTCGCGGGCCATTTTGGATCTGGGGAGCGGGTGTTAGATTTGTTGGTTGGGGATGTGGTAGAGGAGGAGGAGGAGTGGGGGGGTGGAATTGGAGGCGTTGTGTTGTGTTGTTTGTGGGTGTTGGGAAGGGGTGTTGGAGGGTGGTGCGCAGCGGGTGATAACGCCGGCGCGTACAAGCACCGCGCGGAGGAGGGGGAGGGGACTCACGGGTTGTTTTGGGAGTTGGGGTGGGAGATTTTTGGGGGTGAAGATCGCGGAGATGAGACGACTGTGATGAGCGGGTTTGGGGGTGTGAGGGCGTTGGGAGGGGGGAGTTGTTGTGAGGTCTGTGAAGGAGGGTGGGCAAACGGAGGTGGGTGTTTATGGCGACTTGTTGTTGTCGCTTGCGATGTGGTGGTGGTCGGTGCTTTTTGGGTCGGGCTGGGGGCGGCCTAGCTGACGGAGAACTGGGGCGAGGGAGGGGGTGTACACTGCGATTAGATGGGATTGGGATATTGGAGTTTATTTTATTTGACAGGATTGTGATTTTTTTTTTAATTGTTCATTGGTTTTTCGAGAGAGGACTGGAAAGATCTGGCTGCAATTCAGCGGACTTCGTGGGCGATAAGTCTTGTTTCGGGGAGTCGTGGGAAGTGTTTCGAGGAGCCCTAGATGACGAAGTCGCTCTAAACGCATTATCTACTGACTTATAGAACGTACATGGAGTTTACTAGCTGAATCCTAAGGGACCTCCTGAATATCAATTCTGACGCGGGTTGCGACTCTGTCATACGAAACATTCAGGGTTAAAACCGCGCAAACCCCTGGTACTCTCAGGGACACAAGTCTCCGCCAGTGCTACAACTACTCCATTTTATTGAATTTATAAGTACTGTTCTTCAAAAAGATTTATATGGTCTATAGTGGTTAATATTTTTTATTTTAATACATACTTGTGTGCTCTTATTTTTGGTACTTCTAGCATAGTCCGTCCACATCAAAATGTTAGGCCGCACAAGCATTTATGATATCTCTCACATGTTATAATACTTTCACAAGAGTTGACAAACCCAGATATCTACAGTCTCTCGGATATTATGACACGATCACAAGTGTTGACAAACCTAGACAATGTTTTCAATCTCTCATATTATAATATTATCACGAGCGTAGACAAACTCAAGGCAAGGAATTTTATTGATTTAGTCCTGTAATTCATAAAATGCCATTCGAACATCCGGGACTCCGAGACTATGCGGATATTATCTACAGCCGTTTATTTTCCCATCCTCCGCGTGCCAACTCCAGGGACTAAACATCGATCCTTCACTTCTTAGCCTCCTTGGTTGCCTTCTCCGCCAGATCCTCAACCTCATCCGCCTTTTTCGTCAAGATCTCCGCGATCTCCTTATACGCCTCCTTGGCAATCTTGTCCGCCTCTCCACCATGCTTCTTCACCGCCTCATGCAGCTTCTGTAACTTCGGCACGATCTCCTGACCACCAGGGATCAAGTTAATATACTCCTGAATGTTCTTCCCCACTCCCGAGCCCTTCGCCTTCTCCCCAGCCTTCTTCGCATACTCCTTCAGATCACTAACATCCCCCTTCTTGATCTTCTCAAACAGCTCTGCGAAGTTAGCCTGCTTAAGTGCATCCGAGTTATCCTCAACGACCTTCTTGATCTCGGGGTTCTTGTCGAGGTAAGGCTGCGCCTTCTCTAGACCCTTCTTCCACGCCTGGTCGCCCATTCCCTTGAGCTTCTCAATGTTCTCCTCGACGACCTTGCGGATCTTGTCCGCGGCGTCGGTGCCGCTGCTGTTCTTGAGAATGTCCTTAATCTGATCGTATGTCTTGTTCACCTGCTCCTTGGCTTCTGGTCCGTACGAGTCGGCCATTTGCTTCAGCTGGTCGATGCTGCCACCGACCTTCTCCTTTAGTTGAGGGTGGTTATCCAAGACCTCGCCGGATGCTTCGCTAGCGAGCTCAGACACCCTACTGAGGTGCTTTTGAAGGATTTCCCATGTCTTCTGCGCGGTCTCAATGGTCAACCCACCCTTGGTTGCTTCCCTCATGTCCGTGTAGGCTTCACGGACGATCTCCTCGACCTTGCCGCGGTGCTTCTGGTCAATCTTATCGAGATCATTGAAAGCTGCGTCAACGTAGGACTTGGCTCCGGGGATAAATGCGGCGTATGAGGTAACCGTGTTGCGGAACCATTTTAATAACTCGTTGGGCTCAGGAGCCGAGTCCTTCATGGACGATGTGATGTTTCGGAACTGCTTCTTGGTTGCTGCCGCGCCATCAACGATAGTCTTTGCGCCACTGTAATGATAGTATCCGTATCCAAGCTATAGTATGTCAGTTGCTGTAATCTGGTAACTCAGAAGCAGGGACTGGTGGTTACGAACAGAAAAAACGAGTGCGCCGCCTGCGATTCCGGCAACAACTCCGCTACCACCACCGCCTCCAGCACCGCCACCAGCATTCGATGCCACTTGCTGGGATGTCTGTGGTGGTAAACTCGATTGTAATCTAATTTGACGGGCATTGGAGCGAATTGGGACCCTTGGCGCTTTCAGCACACGTGCCGACCTCATGGCTGCTCTTGAAGCCATCATGATTGTAAGATGTGATAGAATGCGGGGAGTATGATATTATGCGATCAGGGTGTCAGGATTTTTCAAACACAACTCAATTGAACGAAATTGAAGCTTCAATGTATATAGAGAATAATAGTTTTTCACCCAGAAGGGGGGGGCTACTCATATATGTAGCTTGCATTGTTGCGTCAGTCAGGGCAGCTTTAGAATCATGTCGTCATTACAATGGCCAGGGCCCACATATAACATGGATGGCCAGGCGCATATTTTCGGGGACTAACGGATTTCCAGGGGCCTTGCTCCTGAAAACGGTGTGCCCATAGCGTATTTAGTAGCCGAAAAATGAGCTAGTCGGAGCTCAAACTCTGAGCCTCAGCACGCACTTTGAGTGAACTGTAAAGTCGATATTGTGCTCTGGTAATTGTAACCTGGAAGCTCAACCGCCGCGACGCTTCTGTCATATTGACGATATAAAGTCTGTTACAGGTAATACAATTTATATTTTTAATTAGGGTCTATCTTATAAAATCGTGGCTAGTTTGAAGCTTCCATATTATTCTTATGAGGCGGTGTTCATCCAAGTTCAAAATCCTCACGACAGTGACATTGACGTCATCGCCCGCAATTGGCACAACCGGCGCTAAGTGGAGCCGAGGCATCGCGGGGTTATAAGCTTAGATATATGGCTAGCCAAGGTTGGGATTTTATATGTCACGATTAAACTGAACTTGTTCTTCTCACTTTTAAAATTGAAAGGTGAAGTTAAATTGATATATTATCTTAACTTCCAGATGGGTATATATATTTTGAGCACTTGAGAGGGATCCCTTGGCAGTTATCCTCACTCCGGCGCTGCTCTTTCTTCGAGACGACAACTGCGCAAATGCTTCTAATTTCAACTGCAAATGCTTCCTCTCTCCTCTTTCCATCGGGTATCATAAAAAGCAATGCCCTCCGAGCGCCCACAAACTCCCGAGGAAAAAAAATCTCGTTTCATTTCGTGAATTGCCGTCAATATCGGCATTTCCAGCCACCGTAAAGCATGCGCTCTCCTTCATTTCCCGTGTTGTCGCCGAGTGTCAATAACCATCCTTTCCATATCGTAAGTCGTAAAAAATACCTCATTATCTTGCAGATCTTCATAAAAATATTCACTTCTGCATCTCGTCTTCTTCCACGGTCATATTCGATAAGCGACGCCTCAAGGTCGGAGGTCCGTCAGCATCATTATCATCATCATCTTCATCGTTCCATGTCTTCAAAGCGTCGTTTATTCTCAGAGTTTGGTGACCCAAAGTATTCGAAGAAGCTTGAAACAGAGCGTCGTGAAGACGGACTCTGGCGCACAAACAACGACGACTGCTCCGTCTGGCCGCGCCTTGGAGACATAGCCCCGAAAGGCGACGATGACCTACGTCGCAGACCAGGTCGCTCCTCGAGAATTGGGATGCTGTCCATGCCTTCAGCTCTAGCTGGATTCTCAGGCTTCACTTCTAGTTCCTGACCTTCGATGGACGGAAATGGAGTATCAGGATCTTCCAGATCAGGGAATTGGCTCAAATCAATTGCTTCCGTAAGACTCTGAGTGGCGCGGATGGATCTCAACTCGTCGTCTTGTTCCGGATTTATCGGCGACAGCCTTGAGGCACCAATGATCTCGGAGTTGTCGTCATCCGAATTATCTCCCGATTTTCTACCTTGGTTGCCGGCGGGCCCGTCCATAGGAATGATATCGTCTTCTCCTCTGTCGTGGTCACCGTCACCATCTGCAAGATTTCCTGCCTCTGCAACTACCGGAGTCGCCCTTGAAGCGTTGCCCCCTTGATCTGGCGCATCGTCTGAGTCTGAGTCTGAGTCATCATCGTCAGGATTCTGGTTATCATCACCATCCGGACCATCATCATCGTCGTAATCGGTGTCATTTTGATAATCATCGCTGCCATCGTCGCTATCATCGTCGTCTGAATCATCCCCTGCGTTTCTCGCCATCTCATTTCCTGCGTCATCTTCTGCCTCACCTGGAAACATATCGAAAATGCCGTGCACGATCTCGCGAACCTTCTCCGACATCACCCATTTGTTAGGGCCCTTACTTTTCAAAAGCGGCCTAAGAGTTTTGAGGTTCGCTCGAGTCTTCTGTGCTCTATTCTTTGGGGAGTATATCTGCCGTCTCATATCTTCCACGAAAGCTTGATCGTTCACTCTCGTATTTGGGAGACATTGGTTGTAGTCGTAGATCTCAAAACGCTTTATACCGCGGAGTTGCGAAATAGCATCCATACCTCGCATCGTTCGGAGAGATCTATTTCCTGTAAAGTTCTCATGAGTCTTGGTTGACTTCAGGAGCGGTCCTTTCTTTGAAATTGTTTCGTGATTCCTTCGTCTTCTCGCACTGGAGCTCTCATCGACGCTGATCTCCAAAGATTGCAAGTTGATAAATTTGTTCAGACTATGCATGCCATGAGGACTCTTGTCATATCTCGGTCCCTTTCTCTTTGGGTTGCTGGTCTCCATTCTGGAACCTATCCATGTGATCCCTATATCCCGGATTCTTTTCATTCCTCCAAGCGGCATCATTCGGAAGAAAATCTCAAATTCTCCCAAAGACTCGAAGTTGAATTTATTCACGAAGTAGAACGCTGTCGAAAAGATCTCGTGCCAATCCCTGCAAACTAAAATGGGAGCTAGCACATCTTTTGGAAGAGGCGCTGAATTTATAGCACAGGCCCTTCCGCCATAGTGAAAGCGGTAGCTGAGACCTGTTTTTTTGTCGAGGCCTTTTTCTCTCGGAGGGTAGCGGTCATGAACGTCGAACCGGGCGACCACAGAGATCGCAGTATGCCTACTCATTGTGTACAATGCGATCCTTCTAACGATATCCGGATACCCGTTCAAGAGGTGGGAGAATGGGAAAAGACATATTGGGTCGGAACCCTGCCTCTGGATTGGCCATTACTGGTTCTCTTATGACTGCTTCGTCATCTGGCGGGGTAAAGTATAATCCGTTCTTGCGATAGACAGAGCTCATATTGTACTGCCTGCAGGAAACCCTGAATATAAAATTCAGGATTCTCTTGTCTCTCGGAGGTTCGTTCTCTCTGAGTAGTTTCAGCCAACCCTGTAACGCATAAGCAGACTGCCTAAGGAGTGAAGCTAAAAACGGACGGTGTGCTGAGAAAGGGGATATTAAGACACCTACATCAGGCTTGACATATGGTTCATGGCAGTCTTCCCCATACTTCTCGTGGCATACTTCCAACTGCTGCTGGCATACTTCCAACCGTTGCTGTTGTCGACGATTTACCTCTCTGAGCCTCACGTTCTCATCCTGAGTTTGACGATGGGCCAATTCGCGCGCTAAATCGAATTCATGATTCGCCGGGGCAGCCATGGTGACTGTAATTCAAATTAGAATATATATCCATAACGAGATACTTGAATAAACACACAAAAGGAATGATATAAAGACTTCGGTGATGTAAAGTCTAAATAGATAGCTACCAAGCCAAAGCAACTGTGAAAAAGACATGGAAACGCGGCGCTCAATCTAGTGTGAATTGCAAATGAAGCAACAGTAGTAAACCCATTGACAGGTAGAGAAATAACCCACATGAAATTGAAGTATTGGCAGATGAAATTCACAGACTGTGCCAATTCTGTGTGCTGCTGCCAGTTAACACACGCCTTGCTGAGCTTGAAGTAAAAGGCATATGCGACGGTGCTTGATAGAAGATAGTGTAAGGCTATTTGAATGGACTGTTTGAATATGTAGATTCAAGAAGTAGGTAGGAGGTAGGCAAAGGTGAGGGGCTAGACAAGATAGTTGGAGAGAGAAGAGAACTGAGACGGGATGAGAGGCGGTGATGAAGAGTGATCTTTCTAGCCGGTAAGGCGTAAGATGGAGGAGGAAGGAGAGTAAGTGACAGGCTTGAGAGTGGATGTGGTATGTAACAGAAGAATGGTAGGTGAAGCCTGAACATCAGTGGAGTGTATGATGAAGAGGAAAAGTAAGACTTGCGAGCTGATAAAGTAAATGAGGGTACATGGAGGAGGAAGTACAGGCCGAATGCTGATGAAGTAGAGGATAATGTGAGGTCTTGCTGGATATTTGGTATTTGATATAGAGAAAATTGGCAACCGAACGGAAGTGAGGTCTGCAATTGACTGGAAGTGAAAGTGAAGTTTGAAGGTGAAGGTGAGGCCCAGGGTCGATTTGAGATCGAAAATGCATGAAGTGAGACCGTGAAGACAGAAAAACAGACCTACTTTCAGTTCAACGTCGCCGTATGATGTGAAGCTTCTGCTTATACTGATAGTATCAGGCCATTGAAGGTGATGATTGCCACAGTATGGTCTTGAGTTGAGGCCGAACGGTTAAAAATGAGTCTGGTAGAGGTAGGTGCGAGACTAGTAAGAGCTTGTGATCAGATCGAGAGCAGAAGAGTTTGAGGGTAATGGTTGATGAAATAGAAGAAGGCTTGGAGGAGTGAAGGTCAAGGTTAAAGGTTAAAGGCTGGAGGAGAACAGAAGGTTAAGGTTGAAGCTTGAAGGTTGGAAAGTGGAAAGTGGCAAGTGGAAAGTGGCAAGTGGAAGGCGGCTGTTGAAGGTTGAAGGTCTGGTTTGGGGTTGGAGGAGGTTGCAAAGAAGAAGTTGGAAGGTTGACTTATATAAATGGGAGTCTGGCAAGCTCAGGAAGTTGAAGGTTGAAGAAGGCTGGAGAAGAGAAGAGGACACAAGATATGATGGTTGGTTTGTGTAAGAATCAATTGAGACAAGCTGAAGAGCTAACCAGCCTGAGGTCGAACTCAAGGTGAGAAAACCGTATTTAGAAAGAAAAATACGCAAAAGATGAGATCGGTAGCATTGCAGAGGATAGTAACAGAAACACATAAACTCACCCAGAGTGGAATGCTTTGTATCCGATCTTCAGGCGCGGCATATAAGTGTTCCCTTGGGGAAACGAGTGAAGATCGAAACGGTAGAAGTTGCTTGGGTATGATGAAGAGCAGGAACAAGAAGTACAAGAGGCGGAATCGATCATCAGCAACAATAATGAAGCTGGAGATCAAACCTCGGGCATTGAAAAGTGAAGCCAAGGGGTAGGTTCTGATCGCTCGTCAAAGTAGAGAAGTAGAAAATTGATGATGTAAAAAGTAAAGAGCAGAAACACGCCCACCATATATTTCCAGCCAAGTGAAATCAAAACCGAGCATTGATCCTTGAAGGATTAAGAAAGTCAATATTTACCTCTGGAACCTACAAACCGAGATAGATTGTCGTTGAGGTATTGCAGTTGCGATAGGGACAATCTCACATATATCTCATCGAGAGGGAGTCAAACGCGAGTAAGCACAATGGAGCACCATTTTCAATCCCCGCTAAATATCATCACATTTCGGCATCTGTCATAAACTGTCTTCGAACTCGACTGCCGAACCACTCTGCCAAAATCCAGCGTCTTTTTGCCGTTCAAGAAATATGCACCGCGCTAACCCCATATTTACCTATCCTTCTATATCAACCAAAATAGCCACCACCATAACCCATGTTTATAACAAGCTCTCAAAAGCATCCAACCCCTTCTTCTGAGCGGGCTGCTGCCCACCTTGACCTTGCGAGCCTCCCTGTCCTTGCGGCGGTGTAGAACTAAACGCGCCCCAACCCTGCTGTTGCGTTGGCTGCTGAGGCTGCTGTGACCAGGTAGGCGGCGGAGGAAGAGAAAATGGGGTATTTGGCTTTTGTTGCTGAGACATGGAAAGGTTACCCATTGAGGTGTTCATACTAGGTTGTGTTCCCGTAAACGATGTCTGCCGTTGCTGCTGTTGCGCCGGGACCATAGGTGTAAATGATGAATTTGTTGATGATGGGCTCGAGGAGGCCCATATATTGCTGCTACTGGGACCTGCAGCAGCTTGCCAGTTGACCGACGCCTGGGTCGGCGGTTGGGGAGGCTGGATGAAGGCTGAGGAGGCAGGCTGGAGAGGTTGGGAGAACTGTGTTGTTGATGGCTGGAGGGAATCGAAGCGTGAAAGGTCGGGAGTGATGGTTCGAGACGGAGCTTGTGGTCTCATGGCCGCGGACATAGAGCCAATACCCGGGGATGATGGGCCTGGGGATGGGGAGGGAGTGGTCGACCATGAGAACGTGGGAGCGGCTGGGGGAGCAGGTTTTACGGGAGCGTTGGGAGCCGCATCCCAGCCGCCATCCGCTACGGCAGTGCTCGCGGTGGTGCTACTACCATATTTCCCGGTCACGAGACGCTCGAAGTCGTCGTCTTCACCGGCGTTTGCATTTGATGAGAATGCTGCTGGGAGGTCGCCGAAGGACATGAAATCATCATTACCTGCAGCATTTTTCATCCCAGAATTGCTGCCCGAGAGTTCCTGCAGCTTCTTCGTATGTTCGTGCTCAACCTTGGTGCTTAGACTCTTAATCAAGTCCATGAAGGCTTGGAATTGCTTGAGATCCAGCAACGGGCCAAGACTCATGTTCCACAAAATAGGCAGGATATCCATGGCGATAAAGTCCGTGTCCGCCTCGGAACTAACCTGCTGTAGAACTTTGAGGGCTGCGAGCATAACGGCCGGTTCTTTGGTCTTGATCCCACGGATGAGAGGAATAATCTTTTCTTGCATAGTGTACTTGTCCAGTGCGCTAATGGCAGATTTCTCTTTCTTCTTACCATTTTGAGGCGCGAATCCAGACAGGCCATCATCGGCAGAAGAGGTAATAGAGTCGGCTTTGCCGCCACATAAAACAACGAAAGCTTCAAGCCCTCTCACTTTGATACCTAGACTCGAAGTTTTGCTGAATACCGCCGCAACGACTGGAAACAGCTCATTCTTTATTGTACTGAAATCAAGCACAGGGAGAATTACCGGGAGACATCGCAGGGCCGCATCTACGATAGAGTGGGTTGGTGACTCTATTGCTAGGTGAATTATCGGGAGGATTTCTAGAATTCGTCAGCGATAAGCTTTATTGCCAGGCTCCAACTGTTACTAACCGTCTTTGAAGTCTTTGCCCGAGCAATTAGAGGTGACGATAGTGATGTTTTGCAGTAATACCGTCAACCCTGCCTCCTTCCCAGTATCGCGTTCAGGGGCTCCTGCGGTTCCAGGGGCGGAAGGTTTGGCGCCACTCAGGAAGATCTCTCTCAGGCGTGGCAGCATCTTCTCGGTGAAGGACCGCTTAGCACTCGGCAGGAGTTCAATTATTTTGAACGCATTCTGCAATACCAGACTCAAAAGTTGCTTGTCCTTCATCTCCTCTAGTAGGACTAGCAAAACCTTTTTCTCCAATACGCTCTTGGGGAAGCTCGGGATCACCTTCGTAAGACCGCGCATAAACGCAGCTTTCTCAGTGGGTGTTTTCGCCGGTAACGCATCCAGGAAACGGATTGTTGAGACGAGAATGTTGTCAAAGTAGGATGATTGTTGGAACTCGCGGGCTGTCATGCGTTGAGCAGGGCGACGAGCGATTAAACGTGGGAGGACACTGGTCGTCAGATCTCTAGGAATAGGTCGAGATGAAATGTAGTTATTACTACTGGAGGGTATCGAACCAGATGAGGCAAAGAGCCGTCTATAGGTTGTGACGCTCGAATTAGCATGAAGAGGCGATTCGTGAGGTGAGTTGTAGAGGGCAACAATGAGGAGTCCCAGGCTAAACATATCGGCGGAAACATTAAGGTTTGTATCGAGAACAAAATCCGGGGAGGCATAGTCGAGATTTAATTGAACAGATCGTGGCAGCCGTGGGTCTAAATTGAGAACTTCTGAGAGGGATATTGGGCTGACAGAGGATGGCTTGCCAGAGTTATCCGCGGGGCTGAGAAAGGAGAGACCGCTGACTTTCCAATCAGACTACCACACGTTAGTTGGGTTTGTTATCTTATCCATTCGGAGCATACCTTTGCATTTATGTATATAGCATCTGGAGTCAAGTTGCCATGGACCAGCCCGGCATTCTCGTGCAGAAACTCAAGAGCCTTGCTGATTTGTAGCAACCCCTTCTGTATTTCCAATTCGTCTATTTCCAAGTCTCTTCTCCTCCTGTTCCCCTCGCTATCCTCTTTCACGAATCTGCTTGAGCGCCCGCCTACGCCCGTAGCTCTCTCCTCTTCATCTTTCTCCTGTAACAGCCCAGCTAGCGATATCGTTACTGGCTCAGTCGCAAACTGCAGCCCACCATATCGTGTGTCTTCTACTGGCTCGGCGATTTCGAGTATATTGGGGTGTCGTAGCCGCGCAAGCGATGACGCCTCCTTCTTCAAACGCTCGACCACCTCCTCCACGGACCGTTTGAGACTCGATGCGCTGGCTCTGTCGGATCTGCCCAAGCTGCCCGAATTCGATTCTAGAACCTTGCGATCAAACACAAAGATGGAGACCTCTTTCGAAGTCTTCTTATTCTTGCCATCGAATATCTTCCAAGGGCCGGAGATAGCTGATGGTTGCTGGCTGATCGTATAATTAGATGAGATGTTGGAGGAGAATGACTTGAGAGCGGAAGAAAACATTGCGTCCAACTTGACGAATATATTCAACCATCTGAGATATTAAAATTTAAATCGTTCAAAAAGTACGCGCCATGGAGAGAAGTAAGGCAAAAGGGGGGGTATGGCGGTTCAGATGCGAATAGCTGTTTTGGCGAATCTCAGCCTCGAGAAACTTCAAGGCCGCCTTGTCTGTTCCCCAAGGTAGCTCTTACTAGCGAGCAACGCTGATTGGTCAATCGGCGGTGAAGGCGACCGCTCGACCAAAGCCTTACACGAAGCACGGGGACCATTGGAGACATTGAGACAGACAGCTTGCCTGTATTTCAGCGTTCTTTTCTTTTAATATTTCCAGATTCAGCCACATTGGTATTGTTATGTAGGTGTATTTTATGATACTGTTTTCATTTCGCGCCTATCTTATCACTCCGATTCGGCATGGGGCGGCTCAAGCGGGCTACTCACGGCACAGGCGGCATGTTGACTCAATGCCTTTTGGTCCGCAAATCGGACAGACAATTATAAAAAGGAATGCTGACCATATAAGGCCGCCAACACCCGCTTCATAGCCCATTTCTCGAATCTACTCAGAGAATTGCTGATTCAAAGATCATTGACTCGAAGTTCTGTCGACTTGGCTCTCCTACAAAATGAAGCTCAGGCAATTGTCAACGGCGGCGCTTGCGCCCAGAAGGCTCGTTGCACAGCAATGGGCAAGCTCTTCAACGATGGCGGCTAGGCTATACAGCACTTCAAAGCTTGCTGAAATGGACGCATCGAAGCTCACTATAACCAAGACTACCACACCCAAGGAGCTTGTTCCACCGAAGGACCTTGTCTTTGGACACACTTTCACTGACCACATGCTCACCTGCGAATGGACCGCCGAAAAGGGTAACTACTTCTGTTTGCCATATGAACCAGGGCATAGCTAACAACCTGTATAGGATGGGACGCGCCCAAGATTGCCCCATACCAGAACCTTTCCCTAGACCCGTCGTCCTGCGTTTTCCACTACGCATTCGAATGTTTCGAAGGAATGAAGGCATACAAGAATGATGCAGGAGAGATTCGTCTCTTCAGGCCAGAGAAGAACATGGCCCGTTTCAACACATCCTCTGCCAGAATTGCTCTTCCCACATTCGACCCCGAAGTCCTCACAGGCCTCATTGCCAAGCTCGTCAAGCTCGATGAGCGCTTCATTCCCAACCAAAAGGGCTACTCACTATACCTCCGCCCAACCATGATTGGTACCCAGGCCACCCTCGGAGTCGGCCCACCAGGCAGCGCATTGATGTTTGTGATTGCATCCCCAGTGGGCCCATACTACCCAACAGGATTCAAGGCGATATCACTGGAAGCGACCGACTACGCCGTGCGCGCGTGGCCAGGTGGCGTTGGTGACAAGAAGCTGGGTGCCAACTACGCTCCTTGCATCCTGCCACAGCTTGAGGCTGCCAAGCGCGGGTTCCACCAGAACTTGTGGTTGTTCGGCGAGGAGGAGTACGTTACTGAGGTTGGGACAATGAACATGTGGGTGGCCATGAAGAACAAGGAGACTGGACAGAACGAACTTATTACCGCACCAATCGACGGTACTATCCTGGAGGGCATTACAAGAGACTCTATCCTGAGCTTGGCAAAGGAGAAGCTCGTGCCAGCTGGATGGAAGGTTATTGAGCGCCAATATACTATGTTTGAGCTGGATGATGCTGCAAAGGAGGGGAGACTCCTCGAGGCTTTCGGATCTGGCACAGCTGCTGTTGTTTCCCCAGTAAGGAATATCAGCTGGAAGGGCAAGATTGTTGATTGCGGCTTGAAGCCAGACGAAGAGGCTGGTGAGATCGCCAAGAGCATGAAGGAGTGGATCGAAAGGAGACAGTACGGCGAGGAGGAGCACGAGTGGAGCTACAAGGTCTAGAATGGGCGGATGAACAAGTTCTTTCGAGATGAGTGATGCGCTGCGCATGGCTGATGATGGGCGATTTGTTTCAAAAGGTACAGTACATATCAAGGTGATCGGTACGATATACCAGACTTCAGCCAGGGTTTGGCAAGTCGAAGGGCTGAAATAGAAGGCTATGGGATAGTCAACATTGCGATAGAAATTACAAAGTGTTCCCTAGAGACAAAGATTGACGAACAATGTATTCAGGAGGACTGTGATTCATTCTGCAGATTTCTAACTCCAGCCCTCTTTAGATAGCTCTTTCTTAGGAACCTTGACGAACATGGCTTAACTTCCGGCTTTGAGCACAGCAAGCCTGTAACTGAATTAGAAGGTTGTAGAAAATATCCAACATTGTCCGTGGAATAGAAAACCTGATCCAAATGGAATTCCCAGACTACTCTTTCAGCACTCGCAGAATATATCTCGCGCCGCTTCAAAATGAGTAGCCCCACGCTCCCAGAACGCAAAGAATTACCAGGCTCAGTCAGTCCATCGGTATCGGACCATCTCAATTAACACCATAAACATCTTCCCTCAGGAGTGAGTCCCCTACCCCACTGCCCCCTCCCCCCCCCAAACGCCACTCTTATACCTCCTTCGCCCGACTAACCACTTCCAGTGTACGCCTACCCCGGCATGACCGGCGCGCCCCTCAAAAAATACCCCCTCCAAATGGACGCCCTCCCCGTCCCTCGCGGCTGGGTCCCCTAAGCCTGGTTCAAGGCGTACAACGCGGCGGACAGCCAGATCTACCACCTCGTGGGGAAGGACTGCAGGATCTCGAAGCGGAAGCGGGATAGTGGGGAGACGAGAGTGAGAGCGCTGAGGTTGTGGGAGAGGTATCCGATGAATAAGGTGATATGGGCGGAGATGGAGAGGGAGGATAGAGAGGCGGAGTTGGCGCGGATGGAGGTGGCGGTGATGGAGGAGGAGGAGGAAGAGGAGAGTGGGGAGGAGGAGGAAGATGAGGAAGAGGATGGGGATGAGGAGAGCGGGGATGAAGAGGAAGCGGAAGAGAGGGGGACTGAGATTGTTTGGGAGCAGGAGGTTGAAGAGTCGGAGGAAGGGGAAGATGAAGAAGTTGTGGAGGAGATGGATGTAGATGGAGACTCGAGTGAGGAGGCTTATGACATGAGCTATTTGTTCGAGGAGTTTTGAGGCTACACAAACTGGCTCGAATCAGTCTACTTCAAAAACATCGGGGTGGAGGCAGAGTGGAAGTAAAATTGTCAGGATAGCCTAGCTTGACACAGGAACAAGGACAACAATTTCGAGGAATTGAATTTACGAACCACTTAATTCGAAAGCGTGACCCAACGTAAGTGATGCACACAACAAAGGTCCGATAGAAACAAATATCAGAGCATATGAGCCCTTTTGCCAAGGCCTTGTTGACTCCTTCAGACGGCATATATCATGCGGACAGTTTCATATTTTCTCGATTCCATAAAGACTCCACGTACACAATCCACCATCAATCTTAGCTCCAAATCGCCCATTACTCCCCTTTTCCCTCTCCTTCACACCACGCCTTCAAATCCCTCCCCTGGTCCGCAAACCTATCGACCAAAGCCGCCCCAACCGCAAGCCTAATCACCGGCGCCATCATCCCCCCAAAGCTCTCCCAAGTGACGTACTCGCACCCCCCCTCTGTCTCCACAAGTTCCTGCACCCGGTCCCCTCTAAGCATAAAATGCCCATCAGCATTCCAAGCCATCCGCCATCCCTTCCTTCCCTCCTCCCGCTCCGGCACCAGCTCCTCCACAAGCGACAGAAGCTCGTTCGATTTCCTTAGCTTCTCCACTGGTCCGCGCTCCGCCTCTGGCTTGCCGCTCATGTTGACGCACATGGTGAATTTAGCGCCGATCCCAAGGAGGTCCGCTGATCCGGCAAGGGAGGGAACGGGAGTCCCGCGGGAGTTGATCTCGGCCGCGGGGATGAAGGTATTCCAGCGCGACCAGGAGGCGGTATCGAGGAGAGCGCGTAGAACGGTAGTCGGTGGAGCGGCGATGGGCACGCGGGCGTAGATGGTGAAGGAGAGGGTGGAGACGTCGGGGAGGACTGTGGTAGGAATTGGGGACCGGAGGAGGACTGACGTCTTGCCTTCGGGGAGCTGGGGCAGTGGAGGCCGAGAGAAGGGTTCGGAGGACGACATGTTTGCAACGGATCTGCGATTGAGGGTTCGCAAGTGCGTGAACAAGGAGGGGGCCTAATCAGATGGATGTAGCTGAGGGTGGCTCGGTGCCAGAATTAAGAGGGTAGGTTAATGTACGACAGGGAAGAAGGTGAGGAGATTAAGGTTGCAAGCAAGGATGCTGCATGTCGCATTGATTCGACCTGAAATCATGTGATATGAGCTTGCTGGTGCTAGGAGGGAAACGACAACTTCGCATCTGCTATGTGCATTCTCGTCATATTGCATATATTATTTATATGTCTAGTGAGTGTTTAAAAGCTATATCGACTCAGACACAGCTCTTAAGCTTCATAAACCCCCGTTTCATATACAGAGTCCAGGCGGTACCGCGTTGGGGGGGTGGTCCTGGATACTGCCGGCACTAAAAGGCGGTGTGGATGGACCACTTTAGAAGTGATATTCATGAGAAACCTGAAAGTGAAACGTTCGCTTTGACTCTGGCATGGAGGAATCATTTAACTCGTTTTTGTCGAGCAGTTGCAGCAGTGCAGAGAGAATTGATTGAAAATATGTTCTTCCGATCCAACTCCGCTGGCCAAATTGCCTTGCAGCCTAGAATTATCCAAATACGACCTGAAAGTCATATACCGGTTCTCCACAGTCTGTATGCCGGTGGCGTTACGTGGCAGCTGGCGGCAGCCCAGCATTAAGTCTATTTACCCCACAACACGCTTGCCTGTTTCGTTCACTTTGCCTTGCTGGCTGACGGCGATCTTTCGGGTACCTTTCACCCATACGTGGATAATCGATTTTCCACAGTTCCCCATTTAATATATTACTCTCGTATGCACTATGATGCCTCCATGTCTCCGTCCCTGGACTATTCCCTTGAAGGAGAGCGTAGTTTCATAGTGTGCCTCGCTGCATCGTGGCAAATAGCCCCGGTGAACTTCCCCAGCATATAACGAATATAGAGTTTCTTTAATATATATGCCTGGTGCATACTTTCGTCCGAGCCACTGTCATTACAAGAGTAGTTGTTTTTACAATATCGCGCCACTTAGAGCAGACGATCGACGACTGCGTCTAGAGAGCGGCAAGATCGGACGCTTGGCAGGGTTGGCAGTCAGGCATAGATTGAGGGGAATGCGGGGACAAGTCAAGCATACAAGAACGAGTGCGGACTCTGTTGCCCCGTAATTACTTTGCAACAAAGCACCGTCGGTTTATACAGGAGCGAGAAAAACATGAGTTATGAGTATAAAGAGGTGGCGTTCGCCATGGCCATTGAAGGAGCACAAAGAGAAGTAAAGCGATAACCAAACTCGACTCTTCATTTGCAGCCATGGCCAGACTATCTTTCCTCGCGGCGGCACTCGCCCTGATCTCGTTCACCAACGCCGCCGACTGCGGTGCCGGCACGCCTGAGGCTACGGTCACCGGCGCCGAGGGCGCCTACGAGGCCACCAAAGGTGGTTCCAGCGTGTACAGCGGCTCAGACTACTTCGCCGCAATTGATGCCGCGCTCGGTGCCATCGCCAGCGGTGAGCGCGTCGCCGTCATTGCATCGGGTTCCATTGGCACCAACACGATCCACATCGACAGCGGCAAGATCTTTGAGGGCTGCGGTACCATCGACCTGGGCTACAAGGCTGGCAAGGGTGGCATTGAGTCCCTGAACACCGTGGGTGCCTCGATCCCTTACCTGTCCCTCACCGGCGCCCCCTACTTCGCCATGCACTTCTACGGCACCGCCGACTTGTCTCTCGGCAAGATCGTCATGAACCTCAGCGCTGGTATCGGGATCCGCTTCGACCGTGACGAGGCTGCAAACACCAACGTTGCAATGGACTCTATCAGCGTAACTGGCGCTAGCAGCCACGCCGTCGAGACCTGGAACATCGACGGCCTCACCATCAACGAGGTCATCGCCCGTGATGTCGGCGAGTGCGGTCTGCTGCTCCAGATGACGACCAACGCAAAGGTTGGCCTCGTCGACGCCGACAACGCCGGCTCTGGCACTGGCTACGCTGCCCTCCGCTTCGCGAACCAGAACGGCAAACTCGACGGCGGGTACGAGACCAACGTCTACGTTGACAAGCTCATTGCCAAGGGAGGCGGTCGTGGTCTCTTCTGCGTCTCGGAGTCTGGTGGCGCCGAGATTGGCACCGTCGACATTTCCGACACCGAGAACAACGCTATGCTCATCGAGAACTGCTACGGCATCACCGTCCTCGCTGGCACCGTCAGCGGAGGTGGAGAGGTCCGCCTCTCGGCCCGCGACGAGTTCGCCCTTACCGATGACATTGAGCTCCACCTTCAGGTCGACGGCACCACTGTCCGCGAGTCCCCTTGCGGCACCAACATCGTGCTTGACATCACCGGCGACGCCACTCTGGACGTTTGCTAGATTGCTCAATAATTCCGACGTGGATGGTAGCCAGGGGTATTGGTCTCGATGAACGGCATTTGCTTTTCCGTTTTGGCTCGATTCATTTTCTTTTGAGACTGGCATGGGAAGTCTCATATTTATATATAACTTGTATAAAGGGTTTAAACACGTGTATATATGTCGTATGGATGGCTTAGGGCCGTAGAATAAAATGGAAAATATTGATTAAGTTGAGAAGTTTTCATTTTCATTACAGTCGCTGTAATCACTATAGTAGCCCCATATAATTACAAGCCTTCGTATCTATTAAAGTCGCTATAATTACTAAAGTAGCCCCTAGGAATTAAAAGTCTTTATTTCTATTATAGTTGCCATAACTATAGCTTCAAGTTGTTATCACAGGAGCTACTACTCTAGAAATGATGTCTAGCTTCGGTGAACCCCCGCGTCATACCGAGTTTTCTAAGAGCGTTTCCCCAGAGCATTGTTAGTAGTGTCGGCTCGGTACTTATATGGCATTTGGTGTAGTTATCTCTCTCAAATGTTCAAGAATAGCCCTCCCACAGTCTAACCTCGCAACATAGCAGTACGCACCCCCTCTGCGCCTTCCTCCCCGCCACAATAATCGAGTCCCCAAAGTCAGTGAAGCGCTTAATCTCCCTAATCTCTAGCCCTGCACTCGCCAGCAGCGTCCGCCACTGTCCCTCGCGGCGCTCAAGCGAGTTGAACATGGTCAACATGGCGAGGCTGAGTCCGGCCGTGTACTCTACGCTCCCCGTTGCGGGCTTTGCATCGGGAAGAACCTTATCGTCGATGAGGATGACAGAGGATGGAGAGAGGGCAGCGAGGTGGGCGGCGAGGATGCGGTGGCAGGTCTCGTCATTGTGGTTGTGGAATATTTGGCGGAAGTAGTAGGCGCGAGCGCCTATGGGATGCGTTAGATGGATGGTGAGTGGGAAGGGGGAAAAGGGGATGAGGGAGAGAAAGGAGAGAAAGAAAGAGAAGAGAGAAAGGAGAATGGGAAATAAGTTACGTGGGTAAGAAGAGATAGAGAAGAGGGAAGTTTGGCGTTCTGAAAGGGACGGAGAAAGAAAATTAAGACGCACCTTTAACTGGCTGCTCAACCAGATAGTCATGCGGCATTCTCTCAACGCTATCAGAGGTGATTGCCTTTTCGAGGATTGCTCGCCTGTCCTGGAGGACAATGCGGCCCTGGAGAGCTGGATACTTCTTCTGGAGTGCCACGCATTGCTGGCCATTGCCGCCGCCTACATCAACGAAGATCAGCGTCTCTGGGGTAGTACAAGCGGCATACTCAAAGTCAAACGGGAGGACATCAAGCCAAGTGGGGAGCGATGCAAACTGAGCCTCCATAAACCTATGGAATGCGGATCCCTGGACCGGGTGAGACTCGAGATAGGTGTAGAAATCAACGGGGCTGTCATGGCCAATCTCGAATGGGGTCCGTGAGTCAGTTGGGTGCGCGAGAGAATAGTTCAAGGCGTTGAAAGCAGGAAGGCAATTATCATGGCTAAGACAGAGAGTTAGACAGAAAAACAAACATTGGTTGTTTAGAGGGCGCGCATACAAGTGAAGAACGCCATCAATGAAAAGGGGCGCAACTAGGATGTTGGAGAGCTTGGTGGCCTTGTAGTGCTGTGGTGAGACCTCCTCTACCATGAACTGCGTAGATAGATAGTCAAGAAGGATGTCGAGAACAACAGGGTTGATCTTAGTCTTCTCCGCCAGGACGGTAACACTGGTTGGCTCATTGTTGTTGGCGACTAAAGTTTGGAATATGTTGTGTTCCTGTGCGACACGGGCGGTGACCAGGGGAAGAGCCTATAATACATAAGTTAATGCAAGATAGTAGGACAGTGGATCAAACTGAGTATGCCAGTCGCTGGAATGTCCCGAAGGGACCCTCCAATGCAACAGCAGCTTGGCGACTCAATTGGATGATCTCTGTTCCCTGGGTGGAAAAGGCTTCCGGGTTCGCAATCAGGGCCTTTAGCTGCTGGATGAGGAGATCTGGGTTTCCAATGAGACCCATTTTGATTCGTTCGAGCTTCGAAAGCGCCTTACAACAATGCAATATTTAGTGATAGATTTTCTTCTGTAAGAGGTACGAGTAAACATTTACAGAAGTCCAGGAGTTAACCTGAGACCAACCCACTATCTCGGACGGCGACACGTTCCCGTGTTCCGGTCAGGGGAAGACCCAACCCCACGCTGATCCCTGCTCCTCAGTCCCCTGTAAAATGTTAGGTATGGGCCGGAACGAGATTACTGTTGGATCCACTGGATCTAGTTTCGGCGATCCTGCGGAAATCCCGCCGAAGAATAAACGTTTTAAGGTTACATCTTTGCGTTAGGGTTAGCACCGAGTGTTTTCCGTTTTTATATCCTTTGCCCACCTGTAAACTAGAAGCATATTCGAATCTAGTACATGTATGTTTCCCGGACCTATATCTATGTGCCATTTATCGACCTCTCAAACATGCAGGTCTGCTTTAAGCCCCTCTTTTAATGTCTCCATCTCCTTACCCTCACTGATCCTCTACCTCCACGCTTCGTCTCACTCTGCCCACACTACGTATTCCAAGATCGCCCCTGAGGTGGCAAGGAGTTTAGATTCGACGCTGTCGTAATGATAGTTAGGGCGCGCCTGTTCGCCGTCCCAGGAGCGGTTGTGCAGAATGATATACAGCGCGGCGGTAAAGAAGATATAGCGAAACAAGGCCACAGTGACGTTAAACGTCACCTTGTCGTGCCTACACTCCATGACGCCAAGGCAGTCACCATTGAAGTCAAAGTCACAGCTAGAGTACATTTCAAAGAAGGCCTCGCCGCTAAACTGGGCACGGGTCGGTTAGGCCAAAACCCCGAAATGGTTCAGAATTCATCTGCCTACAACTTGTGCCTGCTCCTCTTCGTTTAAAGCTGCAATGCACTTCTTTCCCTTTTTGGATTTATAATGATTGCGCAGTATATCGGACCTATTAAACGCTTGCCCACACCCCCAAGCTTGGCCTGTCTCCGAAACTCCAATGCATTTAAAGGCATAGTCACCTTCGTGGGTTTTCATATGTCGGCTGAGATCGCCTGCTCTAGCACAAGTCCCACCACAGATATTGCAGGTAAATGTTTGGGTAGGCCCATGCGTTTGCAAGTGCGATTGCATGTTATAGCGCCTAGTGAATTTCTTGCTGCAATAAGTACATTCGTACTCTCGCAATACCTTCGTGGACTTCGTTGGTCTTGAGGATTGTGCCACCTGTTCAATGTTGTCCGCTTGCGTTTCTGGTTCTACTTCTGGCTCTAGTTCTGGTTCCGGTTCGGGAGAATATTCGGCGACGAAAGGTTGTATCTCAGGCTCAGCGCTGCTCTCTGGTAAGTATTCTATCAAGCTTTGGTCAACCTCCTCTTCTGTTGGAAACGAGTGATCCTGGTCTGTTAACTCTGAATGGGTCTCTTTAAGATGTTTGGCAAGCTGTGATTCGGTCGCGAAGCCTATGATGAAACCCGTACAATGTATATCAGTGCAACGGGCAGGCCTCTCATGTCTTCCAACATGTCTATTGCGTTCACTGTCAGAAGCAAAACCTTGTGTAAAGTATTTGCAGCTAAATCTAGGGCATTTAAACAGATCGGTGCCGTATTTGAGCTTCAAGTCCTCATCGATTGACTTGTCTGCGCTTTTAGATACAACGGATTCGATTTGGGTACGGATACCAGCGACCATTTCCGTAAAGTCGAGAGCACATTCGCCAGGGCGCATGTTGCCAAGGCGTTTTGTCTGCTCTTGCATCGACGTGATAGCTTGTTGAATTTCCTTGTATTTTGGGTGGTTTTGGAAGATACCAAGCATGCCCCGCGTGCGTTTAGGTATCTTCACTTCAACTGTCGGGCTATTCCAGTGGTTTTCAAGTAGCGCCTCGAAAGATTCAAAAAATTCGGAGAATTCTTTCGACAACTCAATTTGGTCAGACCTAGAAGAAAGTCCTGATTCCAAGTGACGAACCCAGTTTAGAATTGCATACTCTGTGAACCCGTAGTTTCCACTGACAGTAGGGCTGGGTGTGTGGGAGACTGAGCGCCTAGCACTGGGATGATTCAGGCTAGTGACTAGCATCAGCATAAGTCTAGTTGAGGACTTAGGTCAACACAGGACTCGTCAGAGACTCAGAGACTGGCACTGGGGTGCGTCAGGTTAGCGACTAGCGTGAGCACAAATTTCGTCAGAGACTGAGGATCTGTGGTGAAGAAGAGACGGGTCAGTTTCTGGCATCAGCACAAGTCTCCGTAGGCGAGAAGAACTACACCAGAGGAATTCAGCACTGGTAGTAGTTAGTATTAAGACAGAAACCTCAATCTGGTCCTATCTGTAGATGTCACTCCATTCGTGTGAAAATCGCGATTCCTTGTTACCTGTCAAGCTTCCCCGAATTCAACTCACGTATAAACCCTAACATGAGCGCCAGCCTATGATAAATCCTTTACTAATATATTTATAATCGGTTGTTATACTTATCAAGCGCCGCCAACAGTCTCTTCTATACGCTCTCTAACAGGTTTATTAGCCAGCTTAGGATCGACTCCATACATCTTCCACGCCCGCTTAATATCCAGGTCTAAGCTCCCGTTTTTTGAAGGGACCAAAACATCCGAACCGTTTGCATCGGTTGCATAAACGACGCTGTTCGTCTTTCCCAGCGTCAACTTTATGGCCCCCTCGATAAACTCGTCTGGCTGATATGTCCGCAATGGCGCCCGCCCACCAATCATAGATAGAATATTGTCCAGTACCACCCCGGCCTGCATCCAGCCAGCCCGTGCCATACGAGGCCCGTTATGGTTTGCGACGTCGCCAAAGGCAAATATTGGTTCGCCTAGGTTTGGTTCGTCCGCTGTAGCCACCTGGAGCGTTGGTTGGACAAGAATGCGGGACGTCTCTTTCGATATGGCTCCAGGGAGCAGAGACGTCAAGATAGAAGAGTTTGGTTGCTGTCCAGTGCAGCCGATCTAGTATTTATATTAGTGGAGAGGAAGAGGGATGTTATGGGCAAGCATATCACCTACAATAAGATCAAACTTCTCCTGACGTCCATCAGAGAAAGTCAGTGTGGCAGATTTAGCCATGCTTCCTCCAGCAGGCATCTCTGGTCGCTCGTTCAACAGCACTCGGACATTGAGTTCATCTTGCAGTGCTTTCAGCGCGTAGTCCTGTAACCGCTTGCCAAAGTGGCTTAGAAGTTGACCGCGCGAGTGGATCAGCGTGACGTCTTTGTCCGGATAGAAGTCCTTAATATCACTGGCGAGCTCGACACCCACAGCTCCCCCGCCGACGATGGCGATATTTTGGCTCGACCTGATAGTTTCCTGAACTCCCTGTAGCTCATGGCATGCGTCGCTGCGCTCCGTGGCTAACACTTGGACGGGAAGCGGCTGCGACGAACCCGTCGCAATGGCAACGAAAGCATAGTCTACCTTGTCCCCCGATGCAAGGAGCACTTGGCTTTTGGTGAGCCCGATGGCCGTGTCCTGGATGCGCTTAAAAATACCAGGCGGAGCGCTCTTAGTCACCCCGTCGTAAGGGATAAATGACATGTGCTCGTGGCCTGCCATGACGGAGAAGCGAGGAAAGGTGAAAGTATAGTTAAGATGGGAGTTCTTCTCAATCCACACTACCTTGAACCCAGTCGGGAGCGTCTCAGCTAGCCGCTTCACCAACTCCATTCCCGCGAACGAACCCCCTACTACCACGACATTCCTGAAATCTGCCGTGTCCCGCCATGTCCGACTATGAAGTAGTGCCGCCACGCGCTGAATAGCAAGCCTGACAAGAAGGGGGAAGTAAAATATAAGCGCTTTGCCGATTATCTTGACGTTATCCGAAACCATCGTGATGATGTGATATGTGAGAAAATTGGCAAGATGGTTGGAAACGCAATCTGATAAGATTAGATGGATGGTGCGGGTGGGCCTTGGCTGGAAGGCACTCTATATATACTACGAAAGTTTTCTCCGTGCCCCGAGGCCGAGTCTGAGACCGAGGCCGAGGCCGATCTCGGCGGAAGCTGCTTTAGTTAGAGGCCAAAACCGTTATATTTCTTAAGCTTAGTCACTATAAGATAGCCTTGGCGGAACAGGGCAGTAGGAAGTCAGGTTATAAATAGTTACGACGTAGTATGGCTCTATTACATGGTACAGTGGATAATGGAATGAAAGTATATGAATTTAATAACATGTTTTAGACATATATATCGCCTTATCAACTCTCAATAAACGTAGCTGGCTTCCTTCTGCTCGTGTTTACCTGCAAATTGAAAATATCGAACCTCTGATATCCACCAGCAATATCATGATATTGCTTCCCTTCAATCGTAGCCTGCGTATCCAAATCCGCATACAGAATCCCCTTCTCGAACCTCAGCGATTGCGTCTCCTTCTTCTCTCTTGTCTTTGGGTCAATCACAAAGCCCGGCAGCACTGTGCCAGTCGGGTCGAGAAACATGCTTTCTGCCTGATCGCAACCATCGACTGTTGCTTCCACAGTCGCCCTTGAAGATTCTGGGGCCAGAGAAAGCAGGTCCGCCTTTACTTTAGCCGACAGGTAACCTGAGCAGACGATACCGAAACACTTGGCTTCAAAGCAATGCCCTGCAGCACGAGTGCGGTTCGCTGCCACATTGTCGTAATTCCTTGCTGGTGCTCCCACGACACTATGTGCCTGGGCGTCACCCCGACTCTCTCCATTTGCAGGTTTGGTTACTAGGCGACTAGGAATCCGCGTTGGCCAAATGGCAAGCCAGGTCGAGATGTGAATCTGCTCCCCTTGGGCAATCAGACTGTACCTGGCGAGCGAGTTTGTGTTCTCGCCGCAGATCAGCATTCCCAGCTTTGGAGTGACGGTGCTTTGTGACTTTGCGTCTTTGATATTTACGTCAACGACTTTCAAGCCGTTTCCATCTCCCGGGGACCAGGTCAATTTCTCGAAGAAGGTTGGCATGAGCTTTCTATGGTGAACCATTATCTCGCCATCGTTGCCAATGATCAGGTTGGCATTGAACAGGGTAGCGCTGCTGTAGTGACCTTTCTAGGAGATGTCGACGCTGACAGTGATGTTATTTTCTTTCGCGGCGTTGCGGATTGCTATCACTTCTTCGCCGTCGATATATACTGACTCGGTGGCCATGCGGATGAAGAAGTCGTGCGTCTCTGCTGGTGAGATGATGGAGCTCCAGAGAGGGAAGGCTGGGATGAAGGTCTCGGCGAAGACGACGAGATCTGCGCCATTTTGAGCAGCTTCACGGATGTACGAGAGTCCCTTATCTGTTGTGTTCCTGGCAGAGAGGAAGACTGGAGACACATGACAGCATGCTGCACGGAGAGTTGGAGGCATTTTGACAATTGGTCTTGATTTCAGGATACGTGAATTGAACAATTCAAGAAGATATCGGCGATGCCTTTTAGATCATATCATGCACATAGGAACGGCAGGTTAAGCAGGACGTGGCTGGGGGATAAGTGTATATCCCCTCGGGGTTCCTGGGAGATGATAACGGCGTTAGATAGGACAATTACCAAGATAATCGCAGGGTCTACGTTTCCGTGAATGGCTTGTGCGATCTGGGTCGGAATAATCGTACTTGCTTATCAGCTCAGCAGTGCCTACAGCCGACGACGGTCACCACAACAAGAGCGATACGTTATAAAACTATGGTGCCGTATCCCATCGGTCTTATTTCAACCTCCGCCACGAGCCATGACTTGTGATGGCCGGGAGTTCTTCTATGGCCGTAGTATCTAATCTAACTGAAGTTTGTGGACTTTATCTATGGCCTAGTATCTAATCTGACGGAAGCTTGTGGAGCTTATCTATGTTGTACAGTAGCTTGGATAACCCAGAGCCCATAAGGTATAAACCAAAGCTCAGAAGGCATAAACCAGAGCCCAGAAGTTATAAACTAGGTTACCAGAAGCTCATTTTCATCCAAGTATTTCGTTTTATTTTACCTATCAACCATAATGGCCGACAAGTCTCACTTAGCAGATAAGGAGAATGCACTTCAGCATACGTCTCTCACCTCCTCCAGGGCCTCCATTAGTGTTGGCCAGGCCGTCAACCCCCGTAATACCCTGAGTGACATCGAGTTACAGGTAGCCAACCCTGACTTTGCATCGATTGACGAACGAGCAGTCCTGAGAAAGATGGATGTTCGTCTGATACCCATGCTTGCCAAGTTATATCTCATGAGTTTCCTGGACAGGGGCACTATGCAATGCAAAGATCGAAGGACTTACTGATAATTTGCACATGACGGGCCAGGACTATTCTTGGGCATGTAAGAGCTCCCTTATTGCATATCGGACCTGTAAAAATTATGGAGGCTGATATATATAATAGTGACTGCATTCTTCTTTACATACGTCGCAATTGAAGTACCTGCAAACTTGCTACTGAAACGTTTGAAGCCTTCTATCTGGTTTCCTATGATAATGTTTGCGTGGGGGTTGGTGATGGTAACTATTTCTCGCATTTTCTCACCCCTATGATTTTAATTAACACTTTATAAGACGCTTATGGGCACTGTCCAAAACTTCGAAGGCTTGGTCGCTACTCGTCTGTTCCTCGGCGTCGCTGGTGAGTCCCCGCGCTCGTCGACTACCACAAAGCTCTGTCTAACATCAACAGAGGGTGGTCTGTTTCCCGGGATTGTATATTACATTACCATGTGGTATTGCCCCCATGAAGCACAATGCCGCCAGGCTTTGTTCTTTGCTGGTGCAGGTATGGCCGGCGCCTTCTCTGGGGTTCTCGCATTCGGCATAGGCGAAAGTTCACACCTCCCCTCTTAGAACCGCAATCAGAGGTTGACACATCCACCAGAAAATGTCCGGTGTAAGTGGTCTAGAGGACTGGCGATGGATCTTCATTCTGGAGGGACTTTTGACAGTAGTCGTTGCCGCCGCGTCATACTTCCTTATGTTTGACTATCCCGAGACAGCAACTTTCTTGACTGAGAACGAGAGAGCTTGGGTTATTGAACGGCTGAAGCACCAAGGATCCAGAGATTCCAAGTGTATCGTCGCCCATAAAGAGACGTTCCAGTGGAAATACGTTGTTGCGGCCTTCACTGACTGGCAGGTTTTGGTGGCCATGTTCATGAACCTTGGGTTTATGTGCCCTATCTATGGTATATACCTATAATTTCCGTAAAGCATAATATATACTGACACTACAAAGCTATTAGTGCCTTCCTTCCTACGATTATCCAGGATCTTGGCTACACTGCTGCGGATGCCCAGCTTCTTTCTGTATGCGCACTACCCTTACCACCTTTTATAATCCTTTCACTGACAACCACAGGCACCACCCTACGTCGCAGCTGCCATCACTGCTGTCGTTGTCGCCATATTCGCGGATCGATACGGCCACCGATCTCCATTCGTTATCTCTTGCCAAATTCTTGCAGCCATCGGATGGATGGTCATCATCATCGGATCCGTGAAATCAATTCCAGGCCTTGCATACGGTGGTGTCTTTATCACCATGATTGGTACTTACCCTACCCCTTCTCATTAAATTCAGAAACGATAAAGCTAACCATTCTGCCTTTCCACAGGTCTCTATTCCGGATTCCCAGGAAATATTGCCTGGATAAGCAGCAACGTCGAGGGCGGCTACAAACGCTCTGTGGCACTGGCCATCCACGTCGGCTTCGGTAATCTGGGCGGGATATACTCTGCGAACTGGTATCGGTCGCAGGATGCACCGCCGTATATCCTGGGACATTCCCTGTCCCTTGCTGTTGTCGTTATTGGGCTTATTGCCGCGCTGACGCTGCGGTTTGGATATCAACAGGAGAACAGGAGACGTGACGCCGAGGGGATCCCAGAGGGCTTGAACAGGAGCAGATGAGCAGCATGGGCGATAGAAATCCCGCATTTAGATACGTACGATAAGGAAAAATTATTGGCAGTTACAACTATATAAAGAAGGATAAACACAAATAGAAATACAAGATATACAATCGTCGTTTCCTGTTGATGACATACATTTTTAATGATATATTATCACGATATTCTCCACCTTGCATTTCAGATCACAAAGCCCGCTGCTGCCAAGGAGCTAGAGACGTTTATAATGGATAAGAAGCTTCGGCTAATAACATTTAATTATTACTATACCTACAGCATTCAGAACATAAGTCATGATGCGATAAAGGGCAGCATACGAACAGCGATGTATAGCGTTATTGAACTAACTAATAGTTAGGAAGGTTACCTCCAGCGAATACCCCTGTTGTATGTGTGTTTTGCTGTTTTGGGTTATAAATGTAGCTATGGAGAATGAGAAGTGCGGTAGATTTCATGTGATTTCATATACGGGCAATACCTTATGGACATATAATAGAAGCTTACAACCCCTTCCCCCTGTCCTTGGATCCCACCTCATAGCTCGTCTCAAACTGCACCGTCCGCATAATTTGCCCGTCCGTACTATTCCCCGGTGTAATTATACACTCCTCGCTAGAATTATACTTTGTATCTGTCGCATTGATCGTCGTACTTACGAAGCCCTTCTTGTTGCTCGCTACATGATTGAACGAATCGGATTGGCCCATACTATCAAGTTGGTAAGATTGGCCACGCTTTCGAGACCTCGATGCACCTGTGTTGCTATCGTATAGCATGGCCGGGTTATGGCTGGACCCGAGCACACGTGGGAAATATTTGCGGAGGAAAGGCTTGAAGGTGGCTATGCAGCCGCCGACTATGGACATGTTGAGCTCGATTACGCACCACATGAGCGCAGGCGGCGTGTCGTCTGATGAGAGGGTCAGTTGCATGGTAGTGAAGGGAAGGTTTAAGACGTGTGACTATACATGTGAGGTCGGTGCTACGGAGGAGGACTGAGATCGAGTAAAGACGGATAATACTGATAATGCAGACGCTGTTTGAACTTGTTAGCTTTTACTGGTCAGAACCAAAAGAAAATGGGGCGCTAGAAGCATGAATGTAAAGGAAGTCGGTAAAACTAACAATCCACCAGTCGTCAAAATTCCCGCGACACCTAACTTTTGCTTTATCCCAAGCTGTAGACCCCACATAACCGGCATAGGAGCAATGACGGTCGCAAAATCGGTCAAGATCCCAAACCCCGCTTGTGCAAAGTAGAACACAGGCCGATTGATACAAATGCCGACAGCAGTCGCGAATTCTACCTCCCAGGTGGCTCGAACAGGGGTGCAGCTGAAGATGTTAACAAAAACGCTGGCAGCGGAGTAGCCGACTGTGAAAGCAACCAGGCCCCAGACAGCCCAATGGAAGGTCTTCGATGGGAAGATGCGCAGGTAGAAAAGTAGGATTGACGTTTTGGCCATTCCGGTTGCAGCGCAGAAGACGATTGCTGCAATCAGGTTCATCTAGAGATGTAAGTAATGTGAGGATTATAATGGAGGATGGTCTCACGTAGAGGAAGTGCGACATGCCGTATAAATCCGCCAGGGGAACATTCCATAAATGCGATCCTAAACCAAATCGGAGCACTAGGGTCTCATTAGAAGTGGAGGTTTTCAACAATATCGAAAAATGGCTTACTGTCTAAAATGGAGACTGACAGTGCTATAGAGCAAACCTATATTATTCCATATCTCGTCAGAACATTAAATAATTGCAAAAATGTTAATAACAACGTACCAAAGCTCCCAACATCATATCTAGAAGCAACATGTCAGTTATCTACCCGACAGTTTTGGAATCAACGGGTAAACGCACAGTCATCAATCGCAACATTTCCCTGGACTCGAACCCGAGTAAAAATTCGAATTGTGGTCGAAACAATGGCCAGAGAGAGGAAGACGCCGATGCAAACGACGAGTGCCGTCGCATGATGGGGAGCGTTTGCATTGGGAATAACGCCCTCGGGCGGCGGTGCTGAGAAGACCACACCGTCGTAGAGAGACATGCTGGCTGAGTGAGGGTGGCCAACAGGGGAGGGGGAGGGGGGGAAATAGAAAGAGAGCGGAAACAGGAGACAAGGAGAAATAACGACCTACGACGGACGGGATGTATATGTATGGATATCTCGAGAGGCAAACAGATCTGCATCTGTAAGTGTAGACAGTTGCCACCGGATTTTCACAGCGCATTCTTAGGCCAATTGCTAGTCTAGAGTACCTTCGTGTCATTGTGAATCTTCTCGTCGTGTGGTCGTCTGGTAGTGCGGGGATTCGGTTATTCGACTTCCCCAGCCCGCATCTGCAATTTCCCATTGCCGATCAATACCGGGGCTGGCTGTTCGCCGTGCCACTCCTCCGGGTTGTCACAGCGTTGTCATAGCGGTGCTGATGCTAGAACCGAGCGATCAGGGCGTAGCACCGGCATCACTACCTACTCTCGATTAAAGTGCATGGATTAAAGAGGATCGCCCATCCTTTGCCCTCCCGCCCGCGTGGATTCGGGAAACCCGGTACAAATCTGTATTGATCGACCTCTCGATAGTATGTGTACAGGCAGGTGCGCCCATTTTCGTTTTTCCTTCTTGTCCTTTCCATCCTCAGACAGGTTGACAGCAGGTTGACCCCCTCATAATGAAGTCTGCTTTTCGCCTTGTGGCGCTGTCCACCCTGCTGGCCATCATACCAGCCACAACTGCCAATTGCGATGGCTGTGCAGTGCTGACCGAGCGCTTCCCCACCAAGGTCTTCTATCCATCAAACGATGTATACGAGTATGAGAACGCCGAGTTCTGGTCAAACACCCAGCTTCTCGATCCCGCCTGTATCTTTCGTCCATCGTCGGCTAAAGATGTTTCGGATGGCATCAAAATCCTTGATACAACGTCAGGAAAATTCGCCATTAGGGGGGGTGGACATATGGGCATCAAGGTACACAAAATCCGAATTCCAGCCTCTGAACAGATATTAATTGCCATATAGGGTGCCAACAATATCGATGATGGAGTCCTCATGGTCATGTCGAACCTGACTCACATGTCCGTGTCGGCCGACAAGAAAACGCTCTCTGTCGGGCCTGGCTATCGTTTCAGCGATGTGTATCCATTTCTCCAGCAGTATGACCTCACCGTCGGCGGCGCGCGCCTAGGACCTGTTGGCGTCCCGGGTATCCTTCTTGCGGGCGGTATCAACTTTTATGGCAACCAGTTCGGATTCAGCGCAGATCAGGTGACGCGATACGAAGTGGTTCTTGCTGATGGCAAAATCGTCGAGGCCACCAAGGGCAAGAATTCCGATCTGTTTTGGGCCCTAAAAGGTGGCAGCAGCAACTTCGGTGTGGTCACTCGCTTTGACATAAACACCATCCCGTCGAAGAAGGTATGGGCTGGTATTTACACGGTAGCGCAAGAATACTTGCCCCAGTTCCTCGAGGTAAGAAGCTCTCTACCCCTCAGCCCCCATTCGTCTTCGACTCGCTGACTCTTCCCCATGTCTAGGCCACAGCAAACTACTCCTCCGCCATCACCGACCCCCTGTCACATATCGTCCCAGCAGTGATTCCTGCCCCGAGCGGTTCCGACATCAACTACGTAGGCGCCGTAATCCTGTTCTACGACTCTGACACGCTCACTTACCCTCGATGCTTCGAGGCCTTCACTTCGCTTCCCAACATCGGCAACACCCTCGACTTCAAAACCATGGATGAATTCACAATCGAGACCGGTGCCGCTGTTGTACCGCAGATCAATGACATATTCGTGGCTGGTACCGTGGTCGGCAAGACCTACGACCAGCTTCTCCAGGGAATCCGAATTATCAACGACACCTTCTTCGACGCCTTGCCAGCCCTCTATGCGGTCGTCCCGCCAGCAGCTATCTCCGTCATCCAGCTGGATTGGCAGCCCATCGGATCCCTCTGGATGGACGCCTCCGCAGCAAACGGCGTCGGCGGCAACGCTCTGGGTCTCGATCCCAAGAAGGGCGTATACCTCGCGTTTGCTGAGGTCATCGAATGGTTCGACTCGGAGCACGATGAGGCCGTTGAGGCGTGGGTAATAAGCACGACCTATGCGATCAACAATGCGACGCAGGCCGCGGGCTTGTACGATCCTTTCCACTACATGGGCGATGCCGCCGGCTTCCAGTCCGTTTATCCCGGGTACGGTGCGGTGAACGAGGCGAAGTTGTTGTCGATTTCGAGGAAGTACGATCCAACGAGGATATTCCAGACTCTCTTACCTGGAGGATTCAAGATTGGAGTGTAAACAGGACAGCTCTGCGTAAATTTTGGGATTCGCTCCACTTGTAGAAACCATGACTAAAGTGCTTGCATATATTAGGCTCGCGTTCTAGATGTATATACTTATAGATGATGCCTGTCTATACTCCAAAGCAATCAGCACAACCACTGCACATATTTATATTATGGATATGGGCTGATTGCATGAAAATTAATATCAATCGATGCTAATATCTAAATGAGTGCCTTTGCGTCCATGACGATATATCTATACTAAAATGGCGTTCTTTGACAGCTTTGACGATTTCAGGCCTTGTGAGAACGTGGTTATCTCAAGCAAGACACATCTGCCACGATAGGTATCCAAAGTAAAAGATGATTCATAATTATTGTCGCTATACGGATTGTGGATTTCGGCCAACGTCGAGAGGACTGAGATAACTAACGGATGGCAAGTAACGAAATTGTGATGCATGCGAACTAAAATGGGGCACGTATGTCTCCCCCGACAAGAGGAGGCAAGAAGGAGTTGAAGACTATGTGCGGGTTACCAGATCCATACCCCCACCATCGGGTTCAACAGTTGATCTCACAAGGAATGCAACGTCCCCAGAGATTTATTTGCAATAGAGACTATTTACTCTGATGGTACTCAGATCAATTCCACTGCTGCCGGGATCAATAAACCTACATCAGTGTTTCTCGAATAGCACCATTCCAGAATTTCCTTAAAGCCGGAGACTACCCTAGAATTCCGTCTCTCTCAGCTTCATGTATGCCTTGTCACAACCATCTGCCAGTGTTCGAAGGCTGCCCTCCTCCCAAATACAACTTTTAATACGGATTACCTTACATAACACAATCTATCAATTTGATGCAATTGGCCAATAAATCTGCCCCCTCGTGTAGCAATTCCCATGTGCCCATGCGGAAGATATAGCACAACACCTTTAACAGTCCTGTACAGCCATTGAGACGGTGGAAGGCGACGTCCTCTGAGGATTTGATTTTGTCAGTCGAACTTAAGAAATGCTGCATATCCTGGATATGTTCGTCGATAGTGGACCCCGCCGATGCTGGGATATGCGCAGGCCCATCTACGACGTAACTATAACACCAAATTACCAAAGCGGCATAATAAAGCATCCATCGATGCATAGGAAGTATGGTGTTACTTGTTGCATAGTTGATAATGAAATTGCGATCACAGACTTGATCGCCTTCCGTCGACTTGCAAAAGACCGAACAAAAAAATCGAATGGCGTAAAACGTGGCTTTCCGAGCTTCCACTGTCGGCGCCCACACATTTCGGATTCGCCGTCGTGCAGTCTCGACTTCTTCCTTCCGCATAATTCGACCTAGCACCCGGTTTGCTCCAGCGGTTATCTGGCATTCAAGAATGTCTGCATGCACACTCAATTGAGCTAAATGGTAGAGGGCCGACCTACTCCCAAGGAGGGCATCGGCATCTGGAGTCCATTTAGACATGTTGTTTGGGATGCCCTGCGTGGTTTGTTCATACGAGCTTTTCCACAGATCAAATGCTCTTGTGATAGATCTCCGCCACTTCGTACTCCTATCTGCCCCATTCGACTTCACGTCAAGAGAATTAATCTGCATCTCTCGTTGATTCATGTGCCAGCTCACACTAAGTAAACCACATAGCAAAATCGACCTTCCAAAGGCATTGGTATGGATCTCTTGGCCATTTAAAGTTCTTTGCAGACCCTCGACGAAAGGGAGCGGCTTAACGCCGTTTATCCGAAGCATGGTCTCAACCTTGCGAACTTCATCAACGCTCGTTGCTGACCATAAAGCGTCATCGCAAGGCAGTACTAAGCGCATCTCGTGCGTAACCATAATCATTGAGTGCCCAAACATTGCTGCATGGGTAGAGTCGATCATAAAAGCTGCGAAAGCAACGCGTCGAGTAGCCTCCCTTCTAATCCACTTATCCCACCACGAATCTATGAATGAGCTGGACGTCTGGTTTTCGGATTCAATTCCTTCGTTGGTGGGAGGTGTATCTAACGGAGATCTTCCAACGAGAAAGCTTCCTCGGCGCATTAACGTTATTGCTGTGGCATGGTGAATGTGCGCCCGTTCATGGAGAGTTCTCGATGAGTATGTCTTCTCATATGTCTCGAGGAGCAGTAGTGTTTGGAATACCCAGAGATTGTTCGACTGTATATGCATTCTGCTAAAGATCTCCCATCTCAAATACCAGGCTAGAACTGTCGAAAACTCAGTCGAAGACCTGGCCTTAGCATGATCATCTGATTTGATAGAGCAAGACGCGCCGATGATCATGATAGCAATCAAGAGAAGATTGGGCGTTTCATTCGGAGAGAAGGATGGCCGATGTACTAATCACTTTCAGTTAGTCTCCGTTTATACCTACTGACCATGGTATGCTTACATATTGGTAACTGAGAGTGAAAGTTCATCCAATAGCTATTGATATGTTCTTGCATCATGTGCCGACTCATGACACAATAATCCTGGGAGGGATCCCCTTCGAGGAGATTGTTCTGGAAGCTAAACGCAGGCGTATGCTTATTACCAGTAAGTTTATCTCGTATCAGATTGAAAATTTCAGTATTCTTCTCGCTTGATAGAGCCGTCGAAGGCAGATTTGCCTCGTAGAATGCCGTGTTTGTAGTTAAAGGAAGCTGGGGAAGATAGCTCTCACTGAAAATATCAAGATTCGGGCTTTCAGAAAATTGGCTTTGTGTGTTTGTATGACTGTTTGTGTCAGTCGGAAATCCACTATCTAGCGTTAGATATGCTGGATCCCTTGTGTTGTAGGAGAAACTAACCTAGAATAACTCGCTATGTCATCGTTTCCTGGGATGCTTGGTTGGTTTCCATCGAAAAGAAAATGTATAAAATCATCAGGTATAGTAAACAGCGAGCGAGAATAGCTGTTACCACCGAACAAAGGCATCGCTGTTGGGACAGATACTCCATTTCTCCAGATGCTAATATCTGGAAGCTGCTCTAGCTGGGAAAGATCGGCACCTTGGCCTAGTTGGTTGGACTGTATAGGAGCTTGACTAAGTTCTTCACGAATGATGAAAGCGGATGTGTCTTGAGGTTCAGGTTGCTGCATTGCTGTTGATTTAACTTCGTAGCAGCTTGACTGCACACCGTTTGCAGAATTTTGCGGTTGCATCTGGACTTGACAACTTAGATCTAAACTGCCTGTAGTATAGTCCATTGACTCCAGGGACTGCGCCGAATTCTGTCACAGAAATTAGATTACCTAGCTGGATTTAAAGAAAGTTTGAGTATTACACTGTGGTCGACACGTGGAGTTTTTGAGCTATTGCTTTCTTGCTGTAAATACTCGCCCATGTGACGGGTCTCGTGCCGATTGTGCAAGTCCTCTCGAACAAAGCTGCGACAACAGTTTGGGACATGGCATCTGAAGACCCCCTTTGGATTGTGATTTAGCTGGTGTCTGCTTCTGTACAAAAGATGAGCATATGTTACACTAGGGTAGGTCTCCAAGTAAATTGATATTTTGAATCTCTTACAAATGCTCTGCTCGAGAGTAAACCTTGCCACAGCTCTCTACTGGGCACTGGTACGCTTTAGAGGACCTCTGGCAGCTCTGTTTTTGAGAGTGGGAATATTTCGACGAAGTCGAAGCGCTATCCTCACGGTCAAAAGTTGCGTGAGATTGGCTCATCCTGTTTAATATCAAATGATAGATATCAATTGGTTTTCAAAAGTTGCGAGTCGAGGCTGATAAGTGTGTGACTTAAGTAATGGAGAGTGCGAGAACGGGCATTAAAGCACGATTGCGGGGAGGTGGCGGAGTGGGGTACCCCGCTTGGTTCCCCCCCACGCTCCTTGACTCCCACCAAGTGCGCTATTGTCTTAGAGCTTACAAGTACAGTGACCGAAGTAGAATATTGCCCAAGACCGCGCGGAGTAAACAACCCTCTGAATTATACGGCGCTAGTGATTAACTCATACTTTGGTAGGAGTTTTCCTCGGGCTTACAGAGGTCTTGCGCTTTTATAGTCCAGTGATTAAGCCAGATAATAACTGCACGAGACCTGCAGCACCAGGATCAGGGCATTTCTTCCAATCATCACCACCTACGTATACTGAGCGTCCCAAACTAGCTTCCATTCCCCTTGTGGTTTCGCATCCTTTCCTTGCTGCTTCCAGAGCCATTACCACGTCCTGCCTTTCAACCATTGTTTCTACAAATGGCTGTAAAGCATCCACCAGAGTACGATCTCCTGGTTGGGCGGATGTATATTTACCCAGAGATTCAAGAGCACCTTTTAAAGCATTTGCCCACAGCTCGGCTGTCACTAGACCCTTTGTAGACTTCCCTTCAAGGGAAAGATAGTACGCTAAGGAGTTTAAGAAGATGGCGTAGATTGCTCCTGATGTCCCGTCCATACTTAATTCCACGATGTGCGCGATCTGACTGACAAACTGGGCTGCGTCGCTTGACATGCCATCTTTCTTGATATGAGCGAGAACAGCTTCCGCGCCGGCTTTCAGACAGAGTCCGCAGTCGCCATCTCCGACCATGGTGTCATACTTTGTGATTTCTGGTTCGGCAGAGATTAGACTAAATAGTCCTGACTCTAATGCTTTAACTGCTTGACAAGTATTCACTACTTACCAGTTAGTTGAGTCACAATATGGGGATAGTTTTGGGGGTTACTGACAAGTCAGATTGCTAGTCTGAGGCTTTCCTATGGACTCTTCATTCGGTAGCGGTCTATCCTCCACTTTATCAGTCCATGTACTTGGCTGGACAGCAGCCGCCCACCCAGTAGCGCTTACTGGCGCGTCTAATAACTCTAGCATTGAATATTGAGACTGCGGTCCAGTGTCCACCAACTTGAGAATCGAAATGCTGAATCCTAAACCATTTAGGCTAGACATGAAAGTCCCAGTCAAAATTCGAACTGGCTGGATGAAATACCTATTTTTTAGTTGAGTGCAAACCTCATCAGTTATGCAGCCAAGTTCTAGTACGCTGACACTGCCTAGATTGTTGATGAGCAGCACAGTTGGATCCGACGACTTGATGTGAACGTATGCGCGGTCTTTGTCGGTGGTTTCCAGGAGTTGGGCAAGCATCTCTTTAACGAGGCTAGGGAGATCAGTTTTCAAGCGCTTGCATCCTTCTTCGTTGTGGATTCCCATCCCAAGTTCAATATCGTCATTTGTGCTAAAGTCATCTTGAGCAGGTGCACGTCCTGGAACATGAACGTGCGCGAGAGAGGCCCCGATGGTAACGAGGTTCGAGGTGACAAGACAAGCAATCTTGGAAACTTCATCTAGAGACGCTCTTTACACCATCTTGTCAGCAAATACCACTCCTGAAGACTAGAATTAGTGCAAATAACGTACCCGGTCGCAGCCAAAGCACAAGCAATCTTGTGAACCAGCACCGTGCCAGCGAGGCCTCGTCTCCCAAGTCTGCCACTTCTCGCTCTCCCAACAGCTACGTCGTCACCCACGACCAACATGTCAATCTTGACCCCTTGCGCTCGAGACTTCTCAACGGCCATGCCAAAATGTAAAGCGTCCCCGGTATAATTCATAACAATTACCATGACCCCCCGCGTATTGTCCACATAGCGCATAAGACATTGGTAAATCTGTTCTGTAGAAGGGCTTGCGAAGATTGATCCCGCCACGACACCGCTTAATAGCCCATGACCGACATATGCTCCGAACGCTGGTTCGTGCCCGCTCCCTCCGCCTGATATGACCGACACTTGGTTGCTCTTGTGTTTTTTGATGTAGACAATTTTGTGTTTCTCATCAACAGCTACTGAAGGGTTGGTTTGTGCGAGGGATCTTAGCGCAGCAACAACCAAATGATTAGGTTCATTGTGAAAGTGTTTTGCTGCTACAAGGTTAGTTGGGTGCACCCGACTGAAAAATGAGAAATAGTGCGCTTACAAGCCATTGTTCCGATCTATATTTTGTCCTGGGAGTTTAGAGAATAGTAAGTTATAGAATTGAAATTAACAGCCTGGCATCTCATATCGTCCCTCGCAACGTTTTATGTACTTATATATATTTGGACAGTGTGATTCGCTCTCTGAGCCCAAGTAGACCATCGTCACGGAAAATATCACTCCGAGAGGTAAAATAAACTAGCCCAACCACTGAAGATTCATAAATATCCACTCAAGTCGCTCTGGTGTAGAAACGAGCAAAGTGTCACGGCCCTAACCGGAACGAGAGGCGTAGTTCTCAACTCAATTCCTCGCCAAGTCTTTGGGGTGAAATTCTGGCCCCCGGGAGTTTGGGGGCACAGAGGCTCCTAGGAATCTGTACTCCACATGCTGTAGTCTCCTCGGCGTGTCCAGCCCCAGTTGATCGCGTGCCATATTTTTTTCGGTGGATCGGCGCTGTTCTAAATCATCCTAGTGCACTCCTCGTGATGCGGGCAGGCACGTCAATTTAGACAAGCGCAACGCTAAATTTGGGGTGCAGAAAGCAGGAGGCTAGAAGTAGAAAGCAGAACTGGAAATGGAGGGTTTCTGCATGGGCCTAGGCCATCAGGGGTCAATTGGGGGAGTTAAGGGGTGTGGGATGTTCGTAATAATTGTGGAGTGAGCTTTACACTAAATTTGGGGGAAAGGCGGGGAATGCGATGACGTGAAACGAAACAAGATCTAGCCTATGATGTTATACCTTTGTCAACACCCGATTACCCTCGCGTGCCACTCCACATCAGTAAGAACTCGTTAGTGTGGGGGGCTCGTAACGGTAATTGACCAACAGATGACTCTGAAGTGCGAATGGTTGTCAAGCATGACTGGTTTCCCATATCTAGCAAGGGAGGAGTAAAGCGATCACCCGAGGGCATTCTACGAATATATGCTTACTCCTTAACGAGCCCGAAAACCGCTAGATAATAACAATAGTATCTTTTATTGCACTGTGCATCCACCAACGAAACATAATTTTGTGACAACACAGCGACGTTACTATATAGCCTCAAAACTTGCTTCATACCTTTAAGCACTGCTTTTCAACACAACGCCATGGCACCATCAATTCACGAGACTTTCAGAGACCTAGCAAATGGCTCTTCTGAGGAGTTTCCGCAAAGTGCAGGTGTTAAACTAATCCCTGGCTTCTACGTCCCAACAGTCGCATTCTTTGAGCCAGGAACCGAAGCTGTAGACCTTGCCACTACGAGAAAACATGCAATCCGGCTCGTGGAAGCAAAAGTCACCGGTCTTACAACACATGGAAGTAACGGCGAGGCAGTCCATCTCTCCCACGACGAGCGCATGCAAATCAACAGGGTTACCCGCGAGGCAATGGACTCTGTCGGCCGCTCAGATATGCCACTCATTGTGGGCTGCGGCGCACAATCAACACGCGAGACAATACAGCTCTGTAAAGAAGCCTCGGAATCAGGCGGCCAGTTCACGCTCGTTCTTCCTCCTAGCTACTACAAAGGTCTCCTCACTACGGAGCTGATAATTCAGCATTTCCGAGACGTTGCAGACGCATCACCCATCCCGATTATCATCTACAACTACCCTGGCGCCTGTAGCGGGCTCGATCTAGACTCCGAGGCCATCATTACCTTGTCTCAGCATAAGAACATCGTCGGCGTTAAACTCACTTGCGGAAACACGGGCAAACTTACTCGCATTGCCGCTGGATCATCTGCCCCTTTCTTAACCCTAGGAGGCTCTGCAGACTTTACGTTGCAGACAATGGTTGTGGGCGGTCACGGGATCATTGGGGGATTGGCAAATGTTGCCCCAAAGGCTTGCCTTGAGGTTTTGAGACTTCAAAACGCTGGGAAGGTGGCAGAGGCACGAAGAATTCAGCATATTGTTGCTAGAGGGGATTGGGTTGCTATCAAGGGAGGCTTTGTCGCTGTCAAGGTGGGACTGCAGGCCTATTATGGGTACGGCGGCATCCCGAGGAAACCGTGTGCTCTCCCAGAGAAGAAGGATCTGGAGAAGTTGGTTTCCGGGCTTGCCGAGTTGATGCAATTAGAGCACAGCCTATGATTTGAAATATAGCATTTAGTACTAAGTTACACACAAGAATTAACGTTATCTGAGCGACGAGACCTAGTCTTCACAGAGCTCACGTGTGGTTTATTGACTTGGTTTTTTTCCTCTTACCTGTCTTCTCTCAGTCGCAAGCAGCGCCGGTATGTCCATCACCATTAGTGGCCCATCTGCTGCACGGGGTTAAGCAACACTAGCTATCGCTTTCGCTTTTGCTCTGGTTCGGTTGCGTGGGGTTACCTCGAGCGCACTGAATCTCGTCAACGTTCTGGGAACAAGCGGCAATAACTGTAGCGTGGGGGTTTGAACGCTAACCCCTCAGCCCACCCTGGTACTGCATGCTCCCACTTGCAACGCTAGGCTTAAAGCAAATGTACCCCGCCTTCTCCAATTCTATCTCCACTCCGACCCCGCATGTGCAACCCCCACGCTTCCATTTCGGACTTCGGCCGAACAGAACAATTCGGCAGTTATGATAGCATGCGGCTATGAGTTTTATCACTCTTGGTACTTAAGATTATACTATATTCTTCCTTATCTATCTATCATACAGCTCCCCATTCTTCTTCTTCCCCTCCACGCGACTCCCAATAGTCTTTTCCCACCAGTTTCGTTTAAAACACTTCGCAATGGCCAAAATTAAGAGCATCGAATATTTCCGCGTTAAGCCTCGCTGGCTGATGGTCAAGATCACTGACGACGCTGGACAGTATGGCTGGGGTGAAGGCACCCTTGAGGGCCACGACCTCGCTGTTGGGGGGACTCTAGACGAGATGATTGTGCGACTGATTGGCCACGAAGCAAAGTACGTCATTTATTCACATTGGCTGCCAACAGAGTATAACTTGCTGACGAGATGAAGCAACATTGAGCATATATGGCAAATGTTCTGGAGACATGGTTTCTACCGTGGTGGTCCAGTCTTTATGTCTGCACTATCCGGGATTGACATTGCGCTGTGGGATCTTAAAGGTATATTCCCTCTAATGAAAAGTACTAGGCGGGATACGAATGCTGATAAACCTCTTCAATAAAGGGCGAACTCTAGGGGTTCCTGTTTACGAGTTACTCGGAGGAAAGGTTCGAAATAAAGTCCAAGTCTATGCCTGGATTGGGGGTGACAGGCCCGCCGACGTCGAGACAGCTGCGTACGTGATTGCCCACGACCCCCTCCCCCCCCCCACTTCCCTTATCAAAGCAAATTCTTAACTCATTCTACAGCAAAGCACGCATAGCACAGGGTCTCAAATGTGTCAAAATGAATGCAACGGAGGACACGAACTGGGTCGACTCCCCGTCCGTCCTCGACGCCACAGTCGAGCGCCTCCGCGTTGTAAAATCCTTGGGTCTAGACGTTGGTCTCGATTTCCATGGCCGCCTCCACAAGCCCATGGCGAAACAGCTGGCCAAGGCATTAGAACCGCACCGTCCATTATTCATCGAAGAGCCACTTCTCTGTGAGCACCCGGAAGCGATTAAGCAGCTCTCAGACTCCACAACCATTCCGATCGCATTTGGAGAGCGTCTCTATACGCGCTGGGACATCAAACGTTTTCTTGAAGATGCGTCAGTGGATATTCTGCAGCCAGACATTGCGCACGCGGGCGGTATCTCTGAGACACGGAAAATTGCCATCATGGCTGAGGCATACGATGTCGCGATTGCACCACACTGTCCCCTTGGCCCAGTTGCGTTTGCGGCCTCTTTACAGGTTGCTTTAGCGACGCCGAATTTTGCAATCTTAGAGATGAGCCTAGGCATGCATTATAATACTGAGGCTGGTGATGACATTGATTTACTTACGTATATGAAGGATCAGGGCGTGTTTGACATTGCGGATGGATATGTTAAGGCGCCTACGGGGGTGGGTTTGGGCATTGAAATTGATGAAGAGATGGTGAGGAGAATCAGCAAAGACACAAAGCCGTGGCAATGTAAGGATTTTTTCGGCCCTGATGGTAGCATAAGAGAGTGGTAGACGGGGTATATTCCGAGGAAGGCTGTATATAGATAGGAATTTGATACCTAATAAAGCTATGGTCTAAATAATCTAGATACTTTTGTAGTTTAATGCATATTCTTGTAGTGTACACGTTTAAATTGGGAGCATTCTCATATAGCGACTCTAGCTGCAAGCAATAAAATTGATGTGCTCTGCTGTGCTTCAGTGGGAATGGTAAGTTACAAGCTGAACTCAATAGGGCAAGGTTAGTGAATAATCTATATCTTCCCTACAAATTAGACAATGGAAATAACCTAAGTTCTCTCCGTTAAGTAAAGAACAATTTTTATAAATGATCGTTAAATGTTTTTCTGCAAATTCATCGTCTGGTCCTCCCCTATGCACCTCCAGTATTAACAACAACCTTTAGCACCAAGTCTCCTTTATCATCAACACCCCTCCCCGCCAATTTAAAAGCTTCCGGAATACTATCCAGCCCAGAAAATCGATGCGTAATCAGCTTTGAGACCTCAGGTAGGCTTCGTCCAAGGCCGTTCCTTTCGCCCGCAAGAATAGAGATCCCATACGGGTATGTGTTTGAATAGCGGAAGACACCAATCA
The DNA here is from genome assembly GCA_001630595.1 of Pseudogymnoascus sp. BL308. NCBI lineage: Eukaryota > Fungi > Ascomycota > Leotiomycetes > Thelebolales > Thelebolaceae > Pseudogymnoascus > Pseudogymnoascus sp. BL308. The sequence goes on along the minus strand of LMYD01000120.1, from coordinate 22,675 downwards.
GGTCCACCTCGCATAATGCAGCGGCGGACATGGGCAGAGTCTGTACAGGCGTGCCCATCCCAATCATGACTACTTTCCCACCCGGTCGGCTTGCCTTAGTTGGCAGATATTAGCCCAGTTCAATATAAGGAGTTGACGAAACTAAATGATAGCTTACATAAATAGCAGTCTGCATACAAGCCTCAACACCCGTGCACTCAAACACAGCATCAAAGCCTGTAAACTGCTCTTCTCCTCGTGTCGCTCCAACAGCCAATGCCGCAGTCTCCTGCGCAATCGCTAGTTTCTCCTCAATACTCGACCCGCGTTTCATAGGGACCACAAAACCTAGATCCGCAAACTCATTTGCTGTTGCAAAATCCACGCGTCGCGTTTCGATGTCGCAGATCACTATCTTCGATGATCCTGTCACCCTTAGCATGGCTGCTGTAAGGAGACCAACCGCTCCGGCACCTATTACGAGTGTAGTTGAGCCAGGGGCGAGACCTGCCCGGCGAACGCCATGGATTGCAACGCTGAGAGGCTCTACGAGAGCACCTTCTTCAGTGGAGACGGATGCTGGGAGACTTTTGATATCGTTGTGTCAGCGATTAAGTATTTGTATGCATTTAGCAGGGCCAGAAACAGAAGAGAATACGTGGAAAATCATACCGATGGCACCACTTCGCCGGCGCATTAACAGCCTCCTGCAACGTCCCCTGGTAGTGCGGAAAGCTCTTCGCACTGCTTCGAAAATTCATTTTCGGGCAAATATTATATCTGCCTTCCTTACACAGCCCACATTCCTCGCAGGGTTTGCCCACTTCAAGCGCGACTCTATCACCGACTGCGAACGTTCCCAAAGGCACGTCCGATCCAATGGAGATTACCTTGCCGGAAGACTCGTGTCCGAGGGTTAGAGGTTCCCGAACTAGAATATCGCCATTTGCAAAGTGGTTGTAATAGTGCTGATCCGATCCGCAGATTCCAGTGCTGTGGATTTCAATCTGTAACTCGTTGGGAAGTGGTGGCTGCAGGGACCGTTGTTCCTGGTTTTGTGATTTAGTTTTCAAATGGACCCTCTGGTGCGGGGATTGGCTTTTCCTACAGTTCTGATATCTCGAATACCGTGCAGGCAGGATGCCTGGATTGTTTTGCTTTGGGTAGACATCGTTTTTGGCTATTAACTCGCTGATAGTAACTACTCCTCTCTTTTTGTAGAGGTATTGAGAAAGAAATTGGCGGGCAGATGTACAACAATACGCAGCTATGACAGGCAATCCGGCTCAGAGACCCCATTCTTCGGACTTTACTCATAAAATTGGAGCGTGGGGGTGGACCATCATATTAGCTTGGCATTATTGGGGTTTTTGGGGGTTTGGAATACTGTCTGAGACGGCAAGTTCAGCCAACTTTAGCATTACTTGCGTTTTGTCATAGCTAGAATTGAGTCGATACCAGAAGCTAGATGATAGTACAAGGAGTGAAATTTTATTATCTATCGCAATTAATGGACACAAAATTGAGATTATAATGCATGAGATTTGATTGTGGACTATTTTAATCTACCTTCCCATCCACCCACCATCAACCAGAAATATCTCGCCAGAAACATACGCACTTGCAGGACTCGCAAGGAAAACAACAGGGCCTTTAAAGTCATCTGGATTACCCCATCTGCCTGCTGGGATCCTCGACAAGACACTTTCCGCCCTCTCCTTGTCGTTCTGTAACGCCTCGGTCATCTCAGTTGCGATATAACCCGGCGCGATTGCGTTGACGTTAATGCCCTTGCTTGCCCATTCGTTGGCGAGAGCTTTGGTTAGTTGCGCCACTCCACCTTTGGCAGCTGCGTATGCAGGCACAGTTATCCCGCCTTGGAATGAGCATAGAGATGCTATGTTGACTATGCTTCCCCGATGGCCTGCCGCGTTCGGTTTGCGAGTGAGCATGTATGCTCCAACGTCGCGACAGAGGGTGAAGACCGTAGAGAGGTTTACTTGCATGACCTACATAAAGTGGTTAGTGTGTGAAGAACGAAGATTTCTCGGAGTAGAGACACGAACAGCGTCCCAATCATTTTGAGGGAAGAGATGAGCCGGGTGGCGTATTTGAATACCGGCGCAAGTAACCAAGAGATCAATGTCATGACCATCATGAAGAATCTTCTTTGTTAATGCAGCGACTTCTGTAGCTGAAGCCAGGTCTGCGGTGTAGATGACTGCCTTTCTCCCTAATGATACAATTTTTGATTGAGTGTCTGTGTTTGAGGTGTCTCTCTGTTACGACTTAGCTGATGAGCGTGGACGCCACGAAGGGGGGGACTACTTGAATTAGAATTATGTCTGAGCCTGCTTCGGCCAATGCAACAGCCATTGAAGCGCCAATTCCACGAGTTCCGCCTGTGAACATGGCGGTCCTACCGGCTAGAGAGAACATATCCAACGTTGATGGCGCCATACTGATCGTGAATACTGATCGTGGATAGTTTTTTTGTTGTTGGTGTGATATGTTGGGTTTCGCTGCAAACGCTGTGGAGAGGAAGAATCTAAGGACAGTATTTACGATATCTCACAATACTCGAGCATCAGTGACGTGGGGGATGCGAGGGGGTGACGATTGGCGATTGTGGGGTAATGAGGGGAAGGAGCGTGGGGGTGATACCAAGACAGAATGGCGCTAATTGTGGGGTCCAGTTCGAAAGAGTTAGCGTGGCTGATACCCACTATTTTAGTTCATGTACGTGCTCATACATACACAGCACATGCACCCCAAATTTAGTTCCTACACTAGTAGGGGGGCTGGTGGAGTGGGGTACAAGTTGGCTGAAAGTCGGGAACCGGGAAAGCGCGAATGCGGTGAAAGAGACCCCGTTCAGTCTGAAGGCACATCACTTAGTTCCCGCCGCAAGCTGTACCAGCAGTATTGGCAGAAGCAGTATTGGGGTGTACACTCATGATCGTCTAGACACAGCATTCGGGAGTTAAAGACGGCACTTAGGCAGACGGTAGACGTAGTATTAGCTTCGCAAGTTTATATTTTGTTATATCTCATTTCATGAATTTAATTCTGTTTTAAATTCATGTTCAACCCCGTAAGAATCGTGTAGATGGTCTCTAAGATAGGTACCTTCATGCCAAACTCCATAGCCTTCTTCACCGGCGTGCCTAGGATGATATCAACCTCCATCTGTCTCCCGGCAACGCGATCAGCATGCATGCTGCTATAAATCCCCGGCATTTCCAATATCTTATTGATCAGCTCGTCAATCAAATCGTAGGACAAGGGTACGCCGCACTTGCCCGCCACGTCAATGACTTCCCTCATTAATTGGCGGGTCAAAGACATCCCGCCTTCGGATTTGAGCCAAGATTGTGTGTCGAGGAGCGTGAGCGTTGTGACCGAGTTCCAGGCGGCATTCCAGACTACCTTTTCCCATCGCTTGATTTGCATGTTTTCTACAACTTCATATGGGGTTCCCCCAGTGTTTAGAAAAGCTGTGAAGGCGACTAAACGACCTTGTTCCACTGCCTTGTCTAAATTTCCGTTTGGAAACAGTCCAATTTGCGTATGTTCGGATTTGGTGTGTTTGATTACCCCGGGTGAAGTTTGAAGAGCACCGACCCACGTCTACGACGCGTTAGGGGTAATAAACATGCTGAAATGAGTCAAGGAAACTTACAACGCATGTGATAATGATGCTATTAGGAAAGGCCTGCCTAAACGGCTCCTCATTTCCTACTCCATTTTGTATTAAGACTATGGTGGTATTGTCGTCGACAACCGGGGCCAGCTGCGCTGGTACTGAACCCTGGTCAATTGCTTTGTGGGCGCATACCACGTAATCGAATGTCCCCTTTGCTTCTGCGGGAGTTTTTACTACTGTATGTATAGTCAATCTACCACCCAGGAAATTGTCTAGCTGGCAGGCGCATACCATTGTATGGGCGAAAAGAATGGGACCCATAAACTTCACTGTTGATGGTGAGACCCTAAATGGCGATGCATTAGCTTCCTCGCTCTGATCTGGACCGCGTGTTGTTGTAATATTCACATTCGCTTTAATGGCATCGTAATTTGACCGCGCTACCACCGTCAGGCGAACAGTTTCGGACTTGCTGAGTATGTAGGCGTAGAAAGATCCGATGCTGGATTGTCCTTGTTAGCCACCGTTCCGAATATGGCACAATGCATGGGCAGATGCCCGCTGTACAGCGCTGGGCAGACTTACGCCCCGAGGCCAAAAACCAGCACATCAACTTTTTCGCTCATCCTGGCGAGTCTATAGTCGTTATTCGAAATCGTAGAAGTAAAAGTTTATAGGGCTAGATGTCGGGCGAAAGCATTCCTCTGGAACGGTAAGCGGCTTGTTACTGCTGCTGTGCGGGGTGTTGATTAGTTAATATACATACATGCTCCGAGGATACCAATCATTAACCTTTCTGATATGGGTGTACCTACACGTTGGGATTTGTACCTGATAGCGGTTGAGTCGGGCTTGGATATCGTGGCGGGCCCACTAATGTTCTGAGGGGGTGAGTTCGGAGTACTCTAAGCCGTGACAGTACATTCCCAGCCTCGGTCTCATTTGCCAGACTACTGTAGTAATATCGCCCAATCAGCCCGAACGACCAATCACCACACTCGCACTCAGGTCCCGACTTTTTGGTCCGACGCCACCACTGTGCTAGTGTAGGAAGCAATACACAGTTAACACAGCACATTTACAACATCCCACGCCACGACCCGCCCCCAACACGCTTTGACTACCCCAAACTCCCCCAAACTTAGTTCCTACCCACAATTCGGTTTTCGCCGTATCTTGTTATGAGCTGGTCCAGACTTTCGCCCTAATTATGGGGGGGGAGCCGTGGATTTGGCTCCGAATTCCCACGACCACGACAGCAACTTGCCAAGCGTTGGGGGTTACCTATACCGGCAACCCCCAACGCTTGGCAAGTTGCTGTTCAGCAACGCCATCTCTCCCCAGAAAAACCCCAGGTTTATTGTCGTATTCGCTGAAGACCCATTTCTAACGCTAGGTTTGTCGATTATGACCACGAGGATTGCCTTGTTACATCATCGACTCTACAACTCACCGCTACGCCCGGGCCATCCACCCACTACGTTGATGGAGAAAAGGGAAGCCGCTAACCCCGGAATCCGGTGCATCCCGTCTCAACCTAAATGAGGCAAGATTCTGGGGTAACACACCAAGTTGTGGACAGAGTTATATATGATTATATATGACCTTCCTCGACATCATCTAGCCTCCTCTCAGCCTATCTACCCATTGACACTCACCTTGCAGTACATTATATTCTTTCAAGAACACAGTAATGGCACCAATCAATGTTGTGGACGGTAACAAGGTGTCATCTATTTGTGACAGTAAGACAAGTTCAAAGCAGGTCGAAGATGTGGAATCTGGCACCAAGAGGGCTCTAAACGAAGAGCGAGTGATTCTCACTGAGCAGGATGTAAGTCCTTCTTTCAAGTGTCTCCACTACAAGTTAGAATATATTCCCCCGTATTAACGCTTGTAAACAGAATAAAATCATCCTTCGCAAAACAGACAAGACGATTTTGGCAATACTTGTCTGGGTGTACTTCCTTCAGGTCAGCATTCTACTTTACCTAGAAAATCCTACGCAGCTGACAAACCTAGATCCTTGACAAATCAGTCCTTGGATATGCTTCTCTATTTGGCCTCCGACAAGATACGAGGCTGAAGGGCACGGAGTATTCTATGGTTGGCTCCATAGCTCCAATTGCTCAATTATGCTGGCTCCCCTTTGCCTCTGTTGTAATAGTTAAGGTGCCCCATCGCATCCTAATGCCTATACTTATCCTTGGTTGGGGTCTTGCGCAGACCTGTATGGCTGCATCTCACAACTACGCTGGACTTGTTACCTCCCGTTTCTTCCTTGGTCTATTCGAAGCTGCTTGTCTACCGCTCTTCGGCGTTATGACTAGTCAATGGTATCGTCGCGCTGAACAGCCGGTTCGTATTGCAGCCTGGTATGGAACTAACGGCATTGCAACAATTGTTGGATCTGCACTTTCCTTTGGGCTAGCCCAAATTCCTAGCAGTAGCCTCAAGTCATGGCAAATGTAAGCTTCATCCTAACCTCCACTGTCTGCACTCATGGACGCAGACACTAAACTCACAGCAGCTAATTGAGCACTAGTATTTTCATTTTTGTTGGCCTTGTTACAGTTATCACTGCCCCATTTGTGTACTGGAAGCTCGACAACGACATAGGAACCGCACGATTCCTTACTACACACCAGCGCGCTCAAGCCATAGAGCGTCTTCGTGCAAACAATACTGGTATTGGCTCCCGTGAATTCAAATGGAGCCAGGTCCTTGAGGTATTCCTTGACCTAAAGACATACCTCTGGTTCATCCTAGCTCTTCTTGTCAATGTTGGGGCAGCAGTAAGCAATGTCTTCGGTCCACTTATCCTAAGCGGACTTGGATTTGACAAGGATATCACATCGCTACTCAACATTCCTTTCGGTGCAGTACAGTTCTTGGTCATTCTGCTAGCAAGCTACGCTGCGCATAAGGCGAAGCTAAAGGGTGCAATCCTGGCTATCCTCATGCTCCCTGTCGTTGCTGGATTAGCCACTCTATACAGCCTACCGCGAAACAGCGCCAACACTGCTCCAAATCTAGTTGCATACTACCTTCTCGCCTTTCTCTTTGGCGCAAACCCTCTCCTTATTACTTGGCTTGTAGGCAACACCGCCGGAACGACTAAGAAGACAGTCCTAATGGTCATTTACAACATTGGTATCTCAGTGGGCAACATTATTGGTCCGCTACTGTTTAAAGAAGCGGATGCTCCAGGCTATCTTTCAGGACTACGCGTTGTCCTAGGCTTGTTCTGCGCAATGGTTGCTGCTATCCTAGCACAATGGTTCTTGCTCTTCACCATGAACAAGAGCCAAGAAAGGAAGCGAGTAGCAAACGGGAAACCAGCGAAACTCACTGACCGCTCGATGATGGATCACTATACAGCCCAAGACGATGTGGACAACAGCAACGCTGATATAGCATTACAAGATCTAACTGATCGTAAGAATGACGAGTTTGTATATATCTACTAAGGAAACGGGGCGGTTATAGGTTTATTGTTTTATTTATTCTACATGTGTAGAAGCGGGATTTATAGCATGTTGTTTACATTTATTCATAGTCTTTTGTCACTATGCAGTGGTGATTGCTTATCTAACAGCAAACTACATTTATATCGACTGAAGTCTTTAACATTTGGCCGTACCCTATGTGCCACATAATTGTGATCGAGGTTCCCTAGAAACATGAATAAGATAAGACGAAGTGTTGAACGACGACATAAAGCATATGCAACAAAGGTATGCGCTTCATCATTCCATACTACGTCAGCAGTAACTATATCCTGTTACTACATCAATAGCCAAGTGCAAGGTACAACAATACCAGAGAGTATTGATTTGCGGAGCTACAGCATGTTCACATTATACAATAGGATAGAAAATATAATATGAGCATACCGTTCTTCTCTAGGTACAGCGATTTTTATAGGACAGGAATTTCAAGGGTGGGAGCAACGGGCCTAGGAACCTTCTCAATAACCACTCTGTCGTATGATGAGAATATATTAGATCTCTATGATGAACCGATCCCGTGTCAAAACTCTAAACTTTCTCCACCTGCTCAACCTCAGATAGCGCATGCTGGTCGCTCTTTGCCCCCATAATTCTCTCGGTAATGGCAACCATGTCCTCATGCCCAAATGCCGCCGCCATATGCTCTAGCGGCACGCCCTTGGTCTCTGGCAGGAAGACAAAGATATAAATCCCACCACAAACAACACATGACCCAAAGAAGAAAAACGTTCCATACCCAATGCTACTGATCATGTATGGCGTAGCCTTTGTAATGACCAAATTCATGAGCCACTGCATCGATGCACCCAGCGTTGCACTGATTGAGCGCACATTTAACGGCGCTGTTTCGCTGGACAAGATGTACGGGATGCCGCCAAAGGCAGATGCGTAGCCAATGGAGTAGATGTATATGAATGCAATGGCAGCGATAGCTCCACTGTTGATATTTTGCGTGGTTTCGTCGGGCTGCGCGATCTTGATGTAGGCGCCGACGAAGAAGAGCGAAAAGCTCATGATGCCGCACGCGGCTAGTAGGAGTGTTTTACGACCTACACGGTCAACTAGGAAGAGCATTGACACTGTGGCTGACGCAGATTTGACCACGCCGTATATTCCCGTTGCGAAGAGACCCGTGTCGGTTCCTGTTACTCCTAGTGATCGGAAGATGAGCGGTGAGAAATAGTTCATACCATTGATCCCGGAGAGCTGGGCGATCATCTGGCAAATTACGCCGACGGAGATGCGATGCATAATTTGCGGGCGTGTGCATTCATGCCATTTTTTCTTGATCGAGGACCAGGTTGAATCGTCGCGTGTGTCGCCCATGGATTCACGCTCAAGTTGAACCTCGGTATGGATGTCATTTAGTTCTTGCTGTAGACGTGGGTGAGAGATGTCGAGATTTCGGAGTTGGCAGAGTGTGCTAGTGGCCTTTTCAATATTGTCCTTTTTCATAAGGAAGCGTGGACTTTCTGGAAGAAAGATTGAGCCAAGTAGGAGCGCACAGATGAGGGGGATCTGCAACGAGACGGGCACCCGCCATTGTGCGGCCGAGGAAGATGATATGTGGCGAGAGACACCATAGTTAATCCAGAATCCGAGAAGGGCACCCAGCTGAATCATAATTTCAAAGAAGCCAATGCATCTGCCGCGAAATGCTGCAGGTGCAATCTCGGACACGTAGAGGGGGGCTACCATAGTGAGAGGGCCAAGGCCAATTCCTGTCAGAATACGTCCGGCGTAGAGTGACTCAAGATTTCCAACGAGCTCAATAACAGCTCCGATAAGAAAGATAATTGAAGGTATGATCAACGTAAGTCGACGGCCGAGAATTTCGGCGCAAGGTAATGAGAGAAGGCAAGCGACGAGACATCCAGCTTGAAAGGTGATAACTATGTTGCTTGACAGGTTGTTGAACTCGGTCGTTGATATGTCTACCAGACCAAATTGTCTTTTGAATGAGCCTAGAGCGAGAGTACCACCCATAAAGGCATTGTCGTAGCTATAGTAAGTTAGTTACATACTCCGTCGAGCGTGTTGCATTTCAACTGTGGAGTATTTTACCCAAATAAGAACCCGCAGAATCCAGCCACAATTGAGGCAAAGTGTAGTCTCCAGTTGTGTAAGTCCTTTAGAACTGACCCATTGTCTGCATTACTCGACGTCATTGGATAGATCGACGAAGATAAAAGCTAGAATGATTGAATAGGATTTAACAAAGTAAAAGATGCAAGTCCTCTTATACATATGACAACTGCTCCTTTGTGGCCCATGCCAAGTGTCAATTGCGGAGAAGCTAGATGTTCTTGTGGCAGTGTCTCAAGAGAAGATGATTTTATACGGGTTCTGGTTGTGTTCCTAGAATATTGGGGCATCCTACGAAAACGCGGGGGTTTAGTTGTCCTGGGCATGCTCGAACCAGGCGTTCTGGCGGTGGGGAAGCTGCGGCGAAATTGAAAACCACTGTGGGGTTCTCATCCAGTTGCGCGTACTAATTAAAACCCCCAATTATAGTGGCGTACTAGCAAAACCCCCAATTATAGTGAACTCGTGTCCGGTAGGTTCCGCTCCGTCTATTCCCGGCTTATTGATTCCTGCATAATTTAGAGGTAGATGGGCGTAGCAAGGTTGCGGAATCAGGCACCGTATCTTCAGATGTGCACATTTAGAGTGATAAACTGACAAGCACATACTCAATAGCCCCAACCCCCACCCAGCTAGAATTCTACCGAGGAGAATCATGGCAAGATTTACTGCAACAGCTCGAAGGATTACTCCCACCAAACAAATAATTGCACTAATCCAAACAGTCATTTTCCTTCCAAATCGATCCATGGTGAAACCTCCCACCAAGGTTCCAAACACTGCGGCGCCATTGAACGTGGGGTTTATTGCGCCGATGATAACGGAAGTTCTAGTAGTGTTGATGCAGCAGAGGAAGTTGGGGGAAGCAATGACATCGGTCATAACACCGACATCGAGCCAATGAGGAAAAATCTAGTCGTGATCAGCTTCTCCTCCTTTCCATTGCAGGAGATGGCTCACCCGGTGGCGGCAAAGATCACCAAGTAAACATTAAAGAATTTACCCATGGCTGCTTCAAATAAGTCGAATCTTTCCGAGAAGTAAATGTCTCTTCTCTGCCTTTTCGAATTTAAAAAACGACTTCTTTCAGGAGAACGTCTTGGCAGTAGTCAAAACATGCAACAAGTCTCTCTATTCTTATGAGTATTTCGTCCGACCTTCAACAAGAAACAGAAAACGGCACCAGAACTACGCGAATTCTCACCGTCGTCCTGATCGCCTCTTAGCGCCGAACTTTAATCTCAATTATCGAGGCTAAATAGCAGATTATAGAAAGTGAAGTTGGTAGGGGTATACTACTTTTAAACCTTATTACACTCACCTAGACACAGCTTAGGGTTAATACCAAACGATGCTGATATATGAATGAGGGCCATTGCGTCCAACATAATATATCTAGAACAAAATGCTGTACTTTGAGAGCTTTGACGATTTCAAGCCTTGTGGGAACGTGATTATCTCCCGCAGCTGGGCCTAACAAGGATTTGCTGCGTACATGGAAAAAAGCTACTAAAGAGTTAAAAAAATAATCCACAGTGGCCAGTTTGACGACCGTGGATTAATGCCGTGCCCAAATCGGTGTTTAAGTTTCTCCTTTTGAGATCCCCTACAAGGTATAACGGAACCCCCCTTGCAACCCACCCACAACTTCCACATCACCCGTTGCCAAAGCCTCCGCCTTATCCATCTTTTGGTTCTCGCGGCGGAGCCAGTAACGAAGCACAAGAGCTGTGGCAGCACATAATCCACAGAAAAGAGACAGCGTGATACCAGCTGTCATGTAGCGCGGTTTGTCAGAATTGGGGTAGAGATAGCTTGTAAATAGATGAGTAGCGTTCGCGAGAGAATTAACCATCGCTAATGCCGCAGCGCGTTTGGACTATGGCCGTGTTAGTGTAGCTTTTACATACGGGCGGGGAGGAAGTAGTGTTTACCTTTGGCCGGGGAATCGTAGAAGAAACCCAAGAGATTGTGACGTTAAAAGCGGAGTAAACACCCATTGTCATCAAGAACATGGATGCATAGCGACCGGCAGTGCTAGTGAGAGTTATGCAAAGGATATTTCCGAGCATGGAGATGGTGAGAGGCAGGGCGATATGGAATGCACGCTCGTTTGTCTTCCCTGAGTGCAGCGAGTTGCCGAGAGATGTGAAGAAGGCAAGGGCATATGGAGGGGCCGTGAGGAGAAGAGTTGTAATTTTATCGTAGCCGAGAGTGCTGACAATCGAAGGAAAGAAGTATGTCTTTACTTTGTTAGCATTCCTTTGAAACGGACATATAGGCCATCGACTTACATATGCCATGCCGGTAATGAGAGAGAATTGAAGCAAGATCAACATGTAGACTTTAGGGTCCTTCAAAGCTTGGAGAGCTCCAACCCAGACAGATTCTCCATCTTCGCCGTCTTCCAAGCCTGCTGCTTCGTCTGCAATACGCCAGATAGCATACTCTCTTTCTTCATCTGTGAGCCATTTCGCCTCTAATATTTGTTAGTTCCCTAGCGCGATATTAATGGGGGCCATCACCTACCTTTTGGATAGTTGGGAAGGATCACCATAGCGATTATGGCGACCGCAATAGTCAGACATCCTTCAATGATAAATAGCCAGCGCCATGCTCTAATACCGAGAACACCTTCCATGCGCCCAAGAACGCCAGCGGCGATGAGACCGCCAAAGCAGTTTGACACTGTATTTCCGGCGTACAAGATTGCGATTCTACGTAGTATAAATAGGTGCAAACACAGACATGGAATATGGCAACATACCTGAATGGCAACTCTGATTTCACATACCAGGAGGTCAACATGAGGATTGCACCAGGGCTGCCGTGGTTTAGAACGTGCAAACTCAGATGTAACACGGAGACTTACAAGAATGGTGCCTCTACAAATCCGAGAAGAAAGCGTATAGCCACAACAGATCCATATGAATGGACGGCTGCCATTGACGCGGACACCTGCGGAAGATTTATCAGAAGCGTCTTAATGGATAGAGGAAAGTGCTTACAGCTCCCCAAAACATAGCTGCTACAGATAGATAATACCCAGGTCTTGGAAACTTGGAGAGTATGACATTGCTCGGGAATTGGAACAGCAGATATCCCACATACATGATCATCAAACATGTATTATATTGATGGCCAGTAAGGCCAATTTCATCCTCCAGGCCTCCAAGACGAGCATTTGTAAAGTTGTTTCGATCTAAAATACTACTATTGTTATGTTGAAAACTTGACAAGGGAGTTCCGGCATTCTTACTTCAGGAGAAAGAGTAAAATCAACATTGGCATCAATCTAAGATCAATCTTTTGAACAATTTTTCTCCTGAAAACTGCAAGTTCCTTGGAAGATTTGTCTTGGAGACTGATAGGCAACGTAGATTCGAGGCAGCTTTTGTTGAGGTCTTGTTCATTGTCAATATTTTCAATCGCCATCACGTCGCCTGTTTTTTCAGATTTTTGCGACAGCATTGTATGAGTGTATCCTGTGGGGAGAATCAAAATAAGGTTTAAATTTTCTTCAGGGCATAAAAGGAGGATGCAAGCTACACGTGGAATCTCTCTAGGTTGCGATTGTCTAATAACCTAGAGTACTAGGCGTTCTATATATAATAGATCAATTACCTCGGTGCCATAGTAATTATTTCCAGGCTGGATATCCGGAAATGCGAAGTGCCGGTACTCACAAGGATTAAGTGCCTGACACTGGGGCAGAATGCGGGGTTAGGGCGTTAGCGGGGATCTGATTGATTCTGGGGTAATGTGGTAAGATGCGCTATGGTAGAAAAGACGGATATTCAAAACTACGAAGGCGCGGAAATACTGATATGCGGATATATGGAAATACGGAACTTTGCGACACATTTTCAGACCTTATTTTCCGCCTTCCTAGGTTCCGACTTTGCGGGGTGGGCTACGGAGAGTATATATTTGGAAGTTGTTTCTTCTACACTTTCCTTGTCAAATACCTCCGGCTTCCGGCTGCAATCGTGGCAGCACTGAACGCCCACGATTTTCCTTCTCCAGAGGCCTTTGCCAGACGGGCTCCTGTGCGCCACGGCTGGCGCACTGCACTGCCAAGTCCTAGATAAGCTCATTCTGACCAAAACGAGTAGTCAAAGACCCCCTAGAACTCATATATAGCTACGTAGGCCAATTAGATAGTTAGATGCTTCAATCGAGTCGTTCTATACTGTACGCTATATACTATGCCAATTGTGAAGCCGCCGCTCCGCGAAGATTACGATCACTGGGCGTTGGCCAGCTTACTACGGCAAAACTTCCAACACAGTTATGTTGAGAGTAATTGATGGGTACGGGGATGCGCTACTACGTGGTTGGATGAAAAAAATGGCACGATTACAAGTGCCGCTCAAAGTCTGAAGGGTGGCTGTAGATAACAGCAGTGATTACAGCAATTGAAATACAAGTAGAGGCGTTCAGTTACCTAGGGCTACAGTTAATATGCCAGTTACTGACAAATGGAATGAAAGAGATAGGTTCTATACCTGAGTACTATATATCAGTAACTCAGGGCTACAATTAATAGATCAGCTACTAACAAATGTAACTTCAGAGATAGTTAATTTGCGTGGTAGGCAAATTATTATGTCAAGAAAGTAGCATGATTCTAGTGAAGCAATGGTCAACCACTTTGGGCTATGATATTTGCTGAGTTATTACTTCCTTAAGTCGTATAATATGTAGCTAAACAGTTACCCACATATAGCTAGCTCTTTTGTAATGAAGTACACAGTAGATCACCCGCCGACCCGCCGGCCCGCCAGGCTCGGGTAGCCCCTCAAGGCGCAGAAGCATCGCGAGAGCATCAAATCTTAAGAGCGGCCACCTACCAGTCCTGATAGAAATCTTGGGTATAGTCTTTAAGCCAAGAGAAAGCCTGAGACTGAGCTGCTTTTTTATAAGTTTTCAAGGCCAATTATTATTCTTTGCGAATTACCTGTATATCCCAAATCAGAATAAAATCACCACTAGGCGAGCTGTATAGCTCGAGATTGGTAAGAAGTTCCACTCTGAACCTACATGATGCCTTTGGCTAGGTGCGCAAGTGGCTTGATTCTGGCTTACAAAGTCTTCGGTGTGAGTCAAAGTCGGCATTGCATTCCCCCAGCTTACATGGGCGGTGAAAAATATTATCACCTACATCATTAAGAACCACCTCGTTACAAAGCATACAGGGAAGGAGACATCTTTATAGTTTAACTACAATGTCATACAAACATAGTTGATTGATTTAATAATATTCCTCTTCACTTCTCTGTTAACTTGGTAAATGAACGTCTTTAATCTCTTGGGGTAGTAAATTGTTTGCGGTATTTACTCAAAAAATATATATATAAATAATAATTTATACTAACTTAATGACATTGATATTAGTTGTATAAGGTGCCTACTTCAGTCCTGCGAGTGCCATTAGTATTACTACTACTTGTTCAGAGCGCTCTACATGCTAAGCCAGCCCATTTCGAAATATGAGATCATAAATCACCTTCCCGTGACCCTCTACCCCTTGCATGTTAAACGTGTCATTTGTCCATCAAAGCAATCCTCCGTATGGTAAAGTTATTAGAACAGGTATATACTATAGTCAGCGACGCTGAACCCGATAGATGGACGCCCACGTCTCTCAGTCTCCTAAGGAGATAATGAAACAAGCCGCTGAATCTACGAGGGACGTCGTATCCACGAGAGACGCTGAGTCTACGACGGATGTCAAACCTACGAGCCACACGAATGAAACGTCGAAACGGGTGATACAGGCCACTGAGACCGCATTAGAAGGCAGAGATGCCGGGATGACTTCGGAGGATAAGGATGCGCGCACGGCGGCCAGCAGAGCTCGACTACGACAGATTGCTTTAGATAACATGGCAAATTGGGCGAAACCAATACTTCACCGGGGCTCCCTATAAGGACGTATTACGACACGAGGTCTATCCCACTCCCGAGAAAAGTGTTGTCCGAGAAGGCTAGAAAGCGACTCAAAGAGGACATGATACCATTCGAGGATATGAGGTATCCGTATACGTTCATTAACGGTGAATTCGTCTTCCCACCTATCTCAAAAACCCCAACCCCCCATCAACCACCACCTCCGTCCCTGTCACAAACGTCCCCTCAAACCCCAAAAACCTCACCGTCTTCGCCACCTCATCCGCCTCTCCCACCCTCCCTAACGGCGTCGTCTGCGCCCCATGCTTCTCAAACTCCTCCAGGTCCTGTCCCGACGCCCCTACAACACCCATCGTCGGTGTCTTTACATACCCAGGGCTCACCGCATTAACACGCACTCTCCGACCTGCTAGCTCTGCTGCAAAAGTCTGGACTAGTGAATGAACGGCTGCCTTGCTCGCTGCGTACGCTCCCATGCCTGGGATGCCGAGTCGGTTCGCAATAGACGTTGTGAAGACGATGGAACCCCCGTCACGAACTAACGGGGCCACCGTCTGAGCGGCGAAAAAAGTGCCTTTGACGTTAGTGTTGAAGGTTCTGTCGAAGGATTCCTCTGTGACAGTGGCCAGGGGCTCGAGGGCGGCGTATCCGGCGTTGAGGAAGAGGAGGTCGATTTTGGCGTCTGAGCCTAGGTGTGCATGGATTTTGCTCGGTATGGAGGTGATTTCAGAGAGGTTTTGGAGGTCAAGTTGGATGGTATAGGCGGTGGAGCCGAGGAGCTCTTGTGCAGAGGTGATGTTTCGGCCGGTGAGGACTACGGTAGCGCCGTCTTGGATGAGGAGCTGGGCCGTGGAGAGTCCTATGCCATGGGTGCCGCCGATGATTAGAACGTTTTTACCGCTGTAAGTCATAGTGATTGGTTGGGGTGTTATGTGAGATAAAGGTTGTAGGCTGATGTGAGTGGGTTGAATGTGAGAACTGCTTACAGGAAGCCCGATTATCAATAAGTATATATATGCATGTATCATAACTTGCCAAGATGATTTCAAATCGCAGTTGATTTCAAACCAAAATTGCCAAGATGCAGAGAAGCTGTAAACAGCAAGTAAACCGAAGAATGCAGCGACAGTGACCCCCTGGTCCTTGTTGACGCCTCCTTTTCTTGCTTACACAATCTGAGCGTGGTGCGCGGCGGTCGAAACAATAATTAGCACGGTTCTCAGGCGGCACATTTCTAGTTGTTCTTAGGCATAGAACCTATCGCTTCACTTCTATTTGTTAGTAGCTGTTCTATTAATTGTAGCCCTGAGTAACTGAACACCTTTACTTGTATTTTAGTTGCTGTAATCACTGTTGTCATCTACAGCCACCCTTCAGACTTTTGAGCAGCATGATTATTTTTCATGGTGAACCGTGCTGTTTTTATTCAACCGCAACGTAGATATTCGACGTAACAAGCCTATTCGTAGCAAAGCATACTATCCATTTAACATCTTTAGCCATAGTAAACCTATTTGTAAAGTCCCTAGTATTACATAAAATTACTGTTTAAATACAGCTTCGAATATATGTCGTATGTACTGTACTGTATAGACAATATTCACCTATTTCGCGCCTCCTCATGCTTAAGTTCCACCTCTGTAAAATCATCCGGGTCAAATCCCACCTCTCCACAGATTGCCTTTGTGTATTTTTGCAGCTGCTCGAGGTGCTCCACACACTGTGTTAGGCCTTTACTGTAGGCAAACTGGTACACCTGTGCAAATCGCATACCCTTCTCCTCAGCCTTCTGCTTCGCCTGACCCAGGTTATTGTTTTTTCCTTGGGCCCCATTCTCCTCATTATCTTCTCTACGCTCCTCCTCCTGCTGCTCCATTTCCAGCTCCTCCATCCGATCCAATAACCTCTTCCTCGCCACCATCGCACTGGGTAAATAGCGCGGAACTCTTCTCTTCCCTCGCAGGGCTCCGGCGAGGATATACAGAGTCATCAGGATACTAGCGACGGCATCGCGTCGGTACGGGAGCAGCTCGTTCGAAGCCGCCTCATTCTGACTCATGTAGTTCGGGTGGAAGTAAAGACTAAACTGGCGCACTTCAACGAGGTTCTCGAAGAACGCCTCGCAGCTCTCAATGAGCGCCGAATAGGGCAGTGGATTGAATGGCTCGCGTAGTCGGATCTCGTGCCTGGTAAGTGCTAGGAGATGGCGCATGCGGACGAAGGCTTCGCGGAGGCGACCTTCCAGCATCTCGGAGCGGGTTATGTCTTCCTGCGTTGGTTCGTCGCCCTCTTCGTAGTAAATGTACTGTGCGACAACACCACGGTAGATGAGGGCGGAGTAGTATATCATCCCCGATAGAGACTTGCGCAATTCATGGCGTGCAACAAAGGGCCATAGGAGCCAGCTGACTAAAATCGCAGCTATGACGCCCACGATAAATGCGACGCCCAAAGTCCACGCGATGTTGATGTTCGACAGGTGATTACCTTGAGCTTGTAGGTCGAGAGACACAATGATGAAGCTGAGACAGCCGACTAGCCCAGACCGAGTGTGAGAACTCTGCGTGTATCGGTATACCATTGGAATCATATAAATGGCTGCGAAGACTGCCACAACAACAGGATTTCCGTCGCATGCTGCGTGTGCCACCCCGCCCCATATCGCACCGAGTACTGCGCAGAAGCTGCGAGTGATCAAGTCCTGGATGTTTCCTCCCGTTCGGGGATGAACCATTATCCAGACAACGATTACTGCCCACCAACTTTGATAGTCGTTGTACCACTCTCTACTCTGTTCCAACCACGCTGGAACAGAGAGCATGGAGACGACGATTGCAACCTTGAGGGCATAGCGCATCTCGAACCCCTGTGCCCTGTGAAGGACTTTCCACATCTTGTATCGAAACGTTTTCTTCGGCGACGACATTTCGTTATCGATAATGACATCCTCTTCGCCATCGTCGGACTCCTGGGTAGATGATGCAGCGCTTTCCTCAGCCTTGTTACGAGGCAAAGGCTGGAAAGTACTTTTCTGAGCGCCGATCATCAGAGCATTTAGTTCCCTCTGGCTGCGAAAGAATAAACCTGTAGTCATACCTCCACGGTCGTGCCTCACCTGCGCATTAGTTCTCTGGAGACTCTTGTGAAAGGGATAATGAGGTAGGTAAAACCGCCATTCCTTCTGGCTCTGTTGCATCTTCATCACCAGGACCAACAAAGCCTCCAAGCTATCGGCGGTCTGCCTGACAGGATTCACAAACAGGAATAGCTCCACAACGTCTGGGTAATTGGAAAAGGTAGCTGGGAAGGCTTCGTTGTTGATGAGCTCCTCGTGGAGCTTGTCGAACTTGATTTTGGCTTTTCGAAGGTGTACCAAGCTCCCTACGACGTCTGATGAAACTTCCGGGGGAGGGCCGATATACTTCCTGTATCCTGACATCCCCAAAAGAACAGCATTGCAACAGTCAATTCCATCCCTCATCTCCGCAAGCAATTGTGAGGTGGGACCAGCAAGCGTCTTAGTTACGAGGAGCACCGCCTGCTCCTCTATTGTGCCTGTGCTTGCTTGGCGTGCGCGCGGCCCCTCAATATCCACAACCACGTCGCCGTTGCTCGAATTATTTCCTCGCTGGTTATTGTCTTCATCGAAGAGCGCCGTATCTGTCTTTATGGACAACAATGAGCGGACAACTGCTTGCATGGCATTTCTGACCTCCGCAATATCCGCCGGAGCAAATCTCGTATACGAGATATCGAGTGCAAGGTCTCGGTAAGCTTGAGAAAGATTGACGAAGGTCCACGACAGCTGGCGATGAATGCTCTGGTTTTCCGTTCGTGGGAGCGTCAGCCCCTCTTGCATGACTCGGAATGCGTCAAAGAGCGCCAGAGCAATCTGTCGGGAGCCGCCGTCTGGAGCTATAACACAGCACACAACGAGACTGATAGCCTGTCCCAAGGCCCACGGTATCCCATATGCCAAAAGTTTCTCCCAGGTCACATTCCGTCCGGTCTCTGCCAAACAACAGAAAATAGCGGCAATTCCTGCTGGAACGACAAACTGGTATATCCTTATGAAATAGGATCTCAGCGCTGCCACATAGCCCATAAATATAATCAAGAAAGCGGCAAGCACACCACCATACCCACTTTCTGCAATAGCCGTAGAGTCAGAGACATACAAAGCCAAGGCTCCCCAGCCAAGGCCAGTACATGTTCCCATGATAGTCAAGACCGCCCCGTCAATCTGAGCCCCAATTGTTCTACCCGGATGATTAAATAGAGCAGATAGAACCATGATATACCGGTATCTGCCTACCCAGTCACCAACAACCGGGATCAAGCACAGGATATATGGTATGAAAAATCCAAGAAATGATTTCGTAAGCTTAATGCCAGCTCTCGTAGTCATCAGACGTCGCGCCACACTCTTCAGTTCATGCCATTGCTTCGGCAGGAAGTGAGACACTGACAGCGGGTGCTTCTTGCTAAAAGACGCTGGGAGTGTATCCCTCGCCGACCTCATCAGCTCCTCCTTATCCGTCTTCGGCGGCTTGAAGAACGGGGCATCAAAGAACCCATCGCGCGTCTCCTGAATCCCATATGTCTCTAGATGTATATTGAGATCTCGTAGTAGATGGTCCAGGTCCTCCAAGTGCACCGTGTTCGTGCCCACAGCGCTCAAACTGTGCCTTGGCGTCGCAATTGCGGAGTGCCTCGGTGTTGTCCTCACAGAGGGTCTTGGGGACCGTGGAGATTTTGGGGAGTGTACGGATCGCATCGACAGAGGGCGAGAGCCGCTTGGGCTTGGGCCGTAGGAGCCCATGTATATGCTTGAGGCATTGACGAGAGGGTTCGGCCGCTGCGGGTTGCTTTCCGCTATCTTGATATGTTTTTCTTTCTTTCGTGGCCCGAGGGTGGGTCGGCGATGCAAGATGCCTTTGGAGGGACCCCCAGCTCCGCTGCTCTGGCCTTCATCGTTGGCTTTGGGTTTTATGCTCTTGAGAACGGACAGGGTCCTCGATCGCCGTCGCTCAATTGTAGGGTGCGGCGCGGTCCCTTGGGGTGGATCTGAGCCCCCCTGCGGTTGGGATCCTTCCATTGCGCAGCGGCACTTGACAGTGCATCTTGCTCAATGCAGATTTCAGTGATTCAATTGAACCAAAGTCGAATTGTGACGTTCAAAACCATAACCCTGTCAAGGGCGGAGCCTCGCGTCAAATTCCCTCTACCCCACCGGCCGCCCCTTGGCCGATGGCCCGATAAGCGATAAGCCGTTAATCTTAGCTTATATTTAAACTCCGAGACGGAAACGCCATCCACATGCGCCTCGAGGGACCGAGGTAGACTACAAAGACGGTCGCGATGGACTTAAGTCAGCTTGCCGCTGGCCAGACCACCATCGAGGCATCGTTCAAGGCAGTGGTCGACCTTGTTTCCGACGATGAGGCGGGGGAGGAGACTGACGTGAGGCCCGAGCTCGCCACTGAGGCGCCGGAGGCGGACGACGAGGACGATAATGATTTCGAGAGTGGAACCGACGCTTCGGGGGAGGTTTGGGAGACTGAGTCGCTTTTCGAGGATGCTCTGGAAGAGATCGGTGATGGAGAGCTTCTTCAGGGAGGTATGTTACGCAGGACCAGCACTACAAACAAAGCCAGGGGTTTACTAACATCAGACCATAGGAGACGATGTCTGTACGCTCGAGGAAGCGCGCGAGTACCGGCGCCTCCTGCGCGACAGCGGCCCCAGAGTCTTCTGCGATACTACTGTCGAGGCGGGAAAGATCACGGCAAAGAAACTCATAACGGCGTTTGGCATCAAGCCACCCGCGTTCCTCGAGGGCGCGCCCGATATGGCGTATTACAGCCTCCTTTCCATGGCCCTAAGCCGCGAACTGTCAAAGCGATCAAAGCTACCGACTTACAACACGATTGACGACGTCATCAACCTGCTGGACAAGTGCAACAACATCATTGTCCTCACAGGAGCAGGCATAAGCACCTCCCTCGGCATCCCCGACTTCCGCTCCAAAGACGTCGGTCTCTACGCCAAGCTCGCACACCTGGGCCTCTCCGACCCCCAAGAAGTCTTCGACATCGCCCTCTTCAAAGAAGACCCCTCCATCTTCTACAGCGTCGCCCGCGACATCCTCCCCACCACCTCGCGCTTCACCCCGACCCACGCCTTCATCAAGCTCCTCCAGGACAAGAACAAGCTGCTCACAAACTACTCCCAGAACATCGATAATATCGAGGGCGTCGCGGGCGTCAAGCCAGAGAAGCTCATCCAGTGCCACGGCTCCTTCGCTACCGCGTCCTGCACGAAATGCAAGCACCAGGTCGCTGGCGAAGCCATCTTCCCCGATATCCGCGCGGGCCTCATCCCGCGCTGCACGCGCTGCGTGCAGTTCCTCCGCGCAGCCGCTGCGCCTGCAGCCATGAAGCGGAAGCGTTCTGCTAATGGCAGTGAGCCGAAAAAGCGCAAGAAGGCGGAGTATGAGGATAGCAGCTCCGAGGAAGGTGGGGACGATGAGTACGACCTCCCCGAGGCCGGGGTGATGAAGCCGGATATCACGTTCTTCGGGGAAGCACTACCGGATACCTTCCACGACCGCCTGACGAAGCATGATAAAGATATCGTGGACCTCGTGATCGTGATCGGGACGAGCCTGAAGGTCGCGCCGGTATCGGAGGTGGTGCCGTTCCTGCCAGCGCATATCCCGCAGATTTATATCTCGCGCGAGCCGGTTAAGCATGTCAATTTTGACGTTGATATGTTAGGGGACTGCGACGTGGTGGTTGCGGAGCTGTGTCGGCGCGCGGGGTGGGATTTGGAGCATGAGATGATTCCGAAGGGGCAGACGGTGGATGTGGAGCTCGTGGAGGAGTTTGAGAGTAGGTGGAAGATGGTGGAGGTGAAGGAGGGGGAGGGGAAGGAGGGGGAGGAGGGGGAGAATGGGGAGTAGGGAGTTATGGGATGGCTAATGTCTGGTTCATGGATATGGCTGGGTGGATTATCACGTGGAATGAATGCTTGAGCGTGGCGTTCGTCGGGGGTTATATATGGCTGGCGCGTTGGCTGTGGGATGAGGGCAACTAAACTGACTGACTGAGCACTGAGCGGGTAGCTAGCTGTCGCTCTGGCTTCGGCTTTGGCTTTGGCGTTGGGGAGAGGGCTCGGCTTGAGGGACTGAGATTGCATACTGAGACTGGCGCGTACATTTCGAGAGACGGGTGTTTGTTCATCTTAGCGTAGCATCAGATTAGATAGGTACGGTTGTTTCTGGAACGGAGCTTTTTTGCTTTGTGCTCAATTCTATGGGTGTCTTTCAGTCTTTTCTATCAGATTGAGCTCGGGTGGTAGGAGGGTAGTTATTTCGAGCACATCACCTTTTCTTTGCGCTTCAATCTTGGGAATCCCTTCCGTCTTACTTCCAGAAGTTGGATGACAAAGACAGATGTTATATTTCCAACACAACCGTAAAATCGCAGCGCATCTCATTTCCTTTGCTCGTCAATCCCGTGAACCCCCCCCCCCCCCC